>NMRB01001384.1:121140-140068 GCA_002633025.1 Notospermus geniculatus
CTTTTTAGGACAATTGGTACTCAATGATGTATGACTACTTAATTCTTTTACCTCCTCATCATTGGGTGATACGACAAGCCCAGATAAGAGAGGCTATTCAATTGGAGGCAATACATAAAATAGAAGTCTGATACCACCCACTAAGAGAAACATTTAATAGTTCTTGAGAAACTTCTTTAACCATATCAATGGTTTCGTATATTTGCAGGAAGTCCAATCTGTCGATCTATGTAGGAACTCAAGCGAGTCACTAGCTGCTTTGACATAAAGTTGCACCTTGCTGGTTTCAGAAAAACCCGACCCACCTTAGACTGTTAAGAACGTTTCCCGTCGGTGAGATTCGGAGAAAGGCATTTTTCGTGGTTGCCGTGTGGAACTGGGCACTTTTTGCGTTGGCAAAGAATGTGTCGGGCCACCAGATTTTTTCCAGCATTTCGGCCGATATCGATAGCTCTTCGTCCATTTCCGTGAACCTGAGTCGGGGATCGGACCATGTTTGCCGAAAATACATGTCAAGGGTAAAATCCTGAAAGAGAAGGAAGCAATTAAGCAGCTTTAGAAGCCATAATCAGTAAAGTGTGAAAGGTGTAGATCTACTGGTAGGCCTACAAGGCAATTCGACTGTCGACCACTGCCACGTAGCAGACACGATGTAGGCCAAGATCCTTTGCACCTACACCTGCCATGCAGGCCAGGAGGTGAGATGGTACTCTCATTCAATCGCAAAGAATGATATATTCTCTTCATGTCGCTTAAATCAATAAAAGCAATCACGAACCTCATGCCTGACAACTAGACGGATGACACCAACATCGCTTAGGTCACGTAAAATAGATTGAGATGCACATGCAGCAATCAGCCAGGGACAGGAAGGTCGCCCTCAACGGAGAAAACATTCAATCCTGGTGACTTTAAATCCCAATTGACTATGCACTTATTTCCAGACCAATGTTTTATACGGCGAAATAAGGTCGTACATGTAAGTATGCCGTGGAATATTACAACAGGAAGCTGATTTAAAGAAGCCGTCTCCAACGACTACGACTGGGACTGGACAGAGAGGGGTTATGCTCCGGATACCAACACGACTGAATTAGACTAATTAAGGACCGTTAGGCAAATTTCACTACTAATGGTTGCAGCGATCGTGGAGGAATTATCAGACCAAACAACCAGTTCCGGTAGACGAGACGTCCCCACCAATAGTCAGAGATGCCAACAGAGGAAATGTCACAGCCGAAAAGGAATTGGTCCGCTTGATGTTTATCGAGAGAAGAACGTACCATATCGACTTCTGAGATCGAGCTGACGCTCAATACCCACATACTGACATTTACTTCAACTGGTGGACCTGAAGATAAAGAGAGACAACGTCAGTACGAGAGAAGAAATTGAGATTGTGTATTCCAGCCCTAAGGAAGAGACGACTTGATATCCTACTTCTACAGTTTGAGGCAATGTTCCCATAGCTGCTAGTTCACATTAAACGATTTCACTATAATCAACTTTTGAATCAACAGTTTCACTCTGATAAATTTCAATAATACCTAAGGTTAGACGACAAGGGCTGATTAGCGTTTGTGTGATAATAGGAATTGTGTGTGTGATCTGTGCATCTGGATCTTCAAGATTTCTCCACCTGTGTTGTTCATTCTGATCATGATCCGTCGGCAGATTCAAAGAGTAAGTCGAATTGCAAATAAATATGATTTAATAGTTTAATCTTCCTGAATCCTAATGTCTCCAAGGCGATTCAGTTATCACTGATGATCAGCAAACTTAATGCTAGCAAAGATGATTGATACGATAGCGATGAACTTGGATGAAATTAAGCAAGTACCATTCACGAAATTAAAATGGAATTTGTTAGTTTGATCATGATTGAAAAGGACGGCGATATTGTATCAAGTTACAGCTTCACTCAAACAACATATCACGGAAAAATGACCAAAACAAGACACCAAAGACACTCACGTACATTAACAACACACTGAACAAAATTTTTACAAAATTCGAAGGTCTAGTTTTAGAAAAGACGAACGCGAAAATTTAAAACGATGTTTAAATATTTTGACGCACAGAAAACCTGACCTTAGTGGTGTACACTCTTCTTTTTACACCACTAACCACAGAAGTTTACATTAAAACATTTAGATTTGAGAAAATCGTGCTGGCAATATTAGAGAATTTGTGAAGAAAGCAAAACTACACTCGAGTGTGTTGAAGTTTGAATCGACAATGAAAATGAAAAACGACAAATTGTTTTGAAAATGTACGCGTGTGATTTGCAGCAGAAAACATTTTGAATACTGACTTTGCCCCGCGAATTTTATGACGCCCGGTTGTTTGGTGAAGGCGAATCTAGTTAAGTCGTACACATCCTAATAAAATCGAGCAACAATGGTATCCCGAAGTCAGGCTTTATAAGACGCGCACATAACTCAGTACACAACTCGCTCTTACTACTTCGCGCCCGCAAGTTTCTTCAGGACAGATTACCGTGACGTACATGTAGGCACTGCACCAGAAATGCCTTGTCCTTGCTATGCATGCTGCTGATATCTGAATCTCCAAGAAAGCAAACAGGCATTGCCTTCAACGCAACGCCAGAATATAGTATCATTATTTTACTGTTAATTGCTCTAGCTCATTCACCTATTGTATCCATTCCCTTAGTTGGTAAGTGTTACTTTGATACATGTACATGTATTTGTCAAACGGTATTTAGAAAGCTGATTTTGGCCATCCATTAGACAATTTTCGCGCTAGTGAGGGTATGGGGCTAGCTACACGCTGAGATGTAACAAGAAAGTAAGTGCTTACGATGTATTTGTATGTCTCAAAGATAAAAGAGCATTCTTGAAGTAGAGTTTCAAGAGAGCACTGCGCCATTTTACCACTTCCTTGTGATTTTCAGAAGGCTGCCGTGACATAGAATGAACTGCTCACTTTTCATTTTCCATTCCGAATCAAAATCAGAAAATGAACGCCTGTGTGCACAGCAGTTAATTGAGAATGCAGTGTTCATTCTTCAGGTTACGGATGAAAAATGAGCTCCTATGTAACGGCAGCCTTGCAACCAACAGTTTCCTCAATTTTTCCCGGTCTGAAATCTCATGACATGGTGCCAGAGATTCACTGACTGAAGAGAATGGATAATGGTATAAATCAATACAATCAGTTCTTGTTACACCTCCTTCATATCTACTTACTACGACTTAGATGGACCGTCAGAACGGAGCCAAATTTCGCCCTAGCAGACCCAGCTTCGTCAGTTTCTGCTGCAAACTTGCCTCACATTCTTCTTGTCCATACATACCCGGTTTCTTATCTTTACCTCGATAATTTGGCCGAAGTCTCTTGTCGTAACCCTCTAAAAAGGAGTCAAGCAACAGTGAGACATTTCGACTATTTTCGTCTTTGTATTTCCTAGCCAACCTGTAAGAGAAGAAGGAAAGAAGACATTATAAGAAAATGCTGCATACATGTATATGTAAACCATTTGATTATAAAATCTGGTGTTACAATTTGTACGTTAGGATCTGAAATTAGAAACTGAAAACTGGGAGGAGCATATCATGAATTGACATCCGAGCAGAACCCAGTTGAACTCGGTCAACACTGTTCAGTCTTCTATTGAGCTGTATATTGAGATCTGTGGCCCAGAAGTGGAAGTAAATCTGCAAAGTACATACATGTACATATAACTTGTATTCCTATCGTGGACTCCATTCGGTCACGCCAATTCAAGAGTTCTGTTACGCTTTTGCTGCGCATCTTACATTCATAAATAGGTTACCATCAAAGATGATCTTCAAATACTCCTTAGTAACACTCAACAGAGACACACATACTGCCTTCCTTGACGTTAACAACTTTCCAATGTCAATACTTTGACACCCTAGTTTACTTCACTCCATCCAAGGTTAAGTGTTGGCAGAATGGCTATTATACTCGAATACGTTCAGCACGTATCAATAAACTCAATGCTGAATGGTTGGGTTGACTTCGTTCAGCTTCTTATGAATGAAATCGTATTCTTAACCTAGCAATGCACTACGGACAAAATGCCAGCAACTGACAAAGGTTTCTAATATTTTTAACTTAAAGGCCTCCTTGATATGCTGGTGCTCCAGGGTTTTTTGTTTGTTTGTGATCCTGTTTTCATTTCGAAGAATACACACATTTTCTAAGTTGATGAGAATGGGACAGGGAGATCTCTTAAGCAAAAAATCAAGATGGCGGATGTCGAACAAGTCACCGTGACATAGAAAAAAAACAATACACGATGTCTAACAAAACACCCGCCTCTTTAGGTGATGGACAAGCCTCGTCCAATATCATTGTGCTGATAGCTGGAATAACTCATCATGTTTGCCCGTTTTCCATATTATTCATGCATACAAATTCGTGTAACCAGATTCGCTGATCCAATTTGGTCTCCGTTCGCGGAGAAAAAACGCGTAAACGGCGCGAGTTTTGTGTCGGCGATTTTGTGCATTCTCCGTAAGTAATGCTGAACCTGCACGGCAAGCTATTACTGCAACGATTCGAGCAGGATATGTGGCAGCCGAACCGTGATGAGGACCGCTGTTGCGACATTTCTAAGACGCTCATTTGTTAAGGTTTTTCCGGTAGTGACAATGGCCACGTCGACATGAATAAGGAGATGCAGCTGACAGGTATTACTCCGTAACATTTGGTCATCTCTGACATTCTTTTTCATCGAAGAATGGATTAGTGTCGATTTGTTTTCGCCTTGTCAAACAGGACACTGTCAGCATGGGTCCGGAATTCAGTATTTTTCATTATTGGGTACACCAACGCAATTTCCTTCCGCTAGCATCCAACAGCTTGCCAGATGACTGACAGTTTTTCCTATGCGAGTGTGTTCGTTAAATGCCTCCAAACGTCCAATAAATGCTTTCTCGAAATTTCCTGTTGATTTGCATTCTTTCGACGGCTAAAACTGTAAGCTATATCCAATAGTGTTTTAATCTAAGTTCCATCCTGAGACAAAAAATCGACCGCCACATTTACTGTTCTACAAAACCAATTTTTGTATATTTTACACTTTTGAGGATGTCCCTTCTCAATTTTAGACAGATTTACCTTAATCGTGCTGACGCACTTACCGTCCTTACACGCGTAGAATGAAAATAATAGTTAACGAAGTAGTGTAGCTGTATCTTTCCTAAGGCGAAATGACAATCCGTAAAACTAATTTCGACAACACATTCATTAAATCTACCTGTAACTCAAACGGGCCAAACGAGATTGACACATTTTCAAAGGAGGATTTAGATTGAAAACTTCGATTGAGTGTAGAAGATGAACGTCATTTTCTATTTCGATGCCAGTTTCAATTTCATTGGGAACGANCGGTGTTATTGCCATTCCACTACAAAATTTATCCGCATCTAGATTCGGAGTATGATCGGCTATGCTATCCGAACTAAATAGATCCGCACTTAATAGAACCGGACTTACTAAACCCGGCAATTCTGTAATGGAAGCAGAATAAGAGCGGACAAACACCGGCTTTTTTGTAGTGGAAGCGCAACTTCATGCTGTCCGAACTAAATAGATCCGCACTTATTAATAGAACCGGACTTATAAAAACCCGGCAATTCTGTAATGGAAGCAGAATAAGAGCGGACAAATACCGGCTTTTTTCGTAGTGGAAGCGCAACTAATCTCAAGAAGCTTTGCTGAACATTCGACCTCCTCGATTCAAGAAGAAAAGGCGATGACAGGCGGAAAACCTGCAGTACACATGAACCCAGCAGATGGAAAGAAAAAATCTGGCAGATTTGTTTTGTCTAATTTATTACATCTCTGCTGAATCCTTCGGAGCGACGCCATATTTTCCGCACGACCTCCTCTAAGATCAGCTTTGGGATGAAAAACAAGGAAAATGTCATTAAATGGATGCTAACTAGCTAAATCAGATACACGCTCTCTCCATTTGGCATCAGAGATCAAATCTTTGGTTAGAAAAGCCATCTAACTCAACGGAAACGTAAAAATCTCTCCGTGATGCAAAACCAAGATTATCAAACGAAATGAGAAACACAAATTCTTATCGGGGATGATATCGCATCCTCTGTGGAAACGAATTCTACTTATTGACAGCTGAGATGGAGAAATATCATGGACATCAAGAAAGAAAACAATGAGAGATTTGTGCCAATATTGAAAATTACGTTTGGGAAGCGTGGACAAGGAAACGATCCATCATCAAGACAGAAGAAAATACCCCGAAGACACTTTATGGTTTCTATTCCTCAACGATATGGCAAAACCATTTTGTGTTATGGATTTCTGGCTGCCGGTATTGTGTTTTACTGTATAGCTGAAAGACACAGATCATTCAGGCGCCTTCACATCCCTGAACTCGCGCGATAACCTCCCAAAAGGCGATAAGCAGGATCATTAAGATTCTCGTTCCATAAATTCCAGACCAAAACAAAGCAAATTTAATCAAACTTTGCTGAAAGTCGAGTAGATACGTCTTAATTGCCTCTAAGCGGATTGAGGTGGACCTTTATTGAATCATAACACCCTAGCAAATCTAATTATGCAGATTTATATTCAACTATGAAAATTCGACGTGAAGTTCAACGTCGTGATATACAATCAACCACTCGGGAATAGTCGGACGAGCTCGGGAATGCCCGTTGAAAATCATTGTCGTCATGAAAGACAGGAGTGAGTTGATTAAATTCAGTGTTTGATGTATCGGGTGGTATTTTGGCAACGTGGAAGTGGGTTGTTCGTCGTAAATACCACCGAATGACACTTTTTTCTTTTTTTTTATCATACCGAAGATGTCTGAAACAAACGCTTATCAAAAGAAATCGATTTCAGAAGTCATGGAGAAACATTTTCGCCGCGAACAGATAATTATTTTCATGAAAAAAAAACGCACGAAGAAATTATCGGCATTTTGTTTCAACTTGTATTGGCAAGTCTATCACAATACATTATTGGAGTGTCACTTTGTCTGATATTGGTGACATGACCACTGATTATCACGTGGCTGATCACGAGGTACCTTATCGGCCTAATCATGGATACAAGAGCCATCCCTTGCATACTTACTCATCACTCGCGATCCGTTACAGATTAACACAAGTTCATCCACGTGTAGCTGTTACAATGATTAGCCATTTCGCCGACGGGTTGGTATCCGATTATTATCCGGTGGATTTCGGCGGTCGTAAATGACCGTGGTCAGCGATGGCATCACGAACTCCCTCCGGAGGTCAATACAGAGCACGAAAACTGATCAACAGACGTTTCCCAATGGACATTCCCTGGTCGGGCTAATTGACCAATTAGCTACGAAACATCTACACGCGGTCTGATCTTGCCCCCTCAGTAAATCCCAAATGACTTTAACGATAACCAGATACGCATCGCGTGTAATAAATTCCCTTTCTTTTGTTGGCAGTCAAGTACTGACAGTGATTATCACTGGAGTAGTACGAGGGCTGAGTTTACGAGTTCTCAGTTTTCGCCGGGGCCATGGCGTTCAAACGAAGGAATAATAAAGCCCCTGACACACGAGATCCTGCTCATTGTCAGGGATATGAGATAGAATGGTATTCGTCTCCAGTTCTCGCCAGGGAAAACAGTCGCGAATTGTGACGTTATGCTGTGGCCAAACAGCAGCCTGTTAAGATTGCATCCGTTGGTTATTCATTCGCCAGACCTCTCCAGCTGACTGAAAACACCCATCGATCACTCCGAATCCAGGACTGACGTCGCAGAGATTAGCAGCCTCAACAGGCGGAATTACATGTACCAGTTTCTCCGAGTTCAACAACGAAATTTGCTCATCCGAGTAACGTGTTTGTGTCGTTTCCAAAGAAATCGATTGATCGCAGTGTTCCTTATCAAGGGTCAGGGCACCAAAGTTATCAGAGTTGTGTCTGCCACGTTTCGAGATTTCCCCTCACCAGTATTGTCAGTTAAATAAATGCTCCTTCCACTATCAAATCATTTACGAAGCAGTAATGGAAAGTTATGATTCTAATTTTTTTGGCTGGTCAGTGTTTTCAAAAGCAGGAGCGGTGATTTCCGCCCAAATGCAATTAAGGAAACCTATCACGAAATGGGTTATGCCGCTGTTCCGTTTACAACACAAAAATGAAAAAAGTGGTAACTTTTATTCGCGTGAATGTCATGGATAAATGAACAGAACAGGTCGTTGCGAAAAAAACCACACTGCATTGAGTCAATAAAGAAGATCAACTGTCGCCAACATCACCAATCAAATTTAATCAAACTTTCGCTGCTAATGTCATTTCAAAAGATGTTCTTCGAAGCCATTAGCCATGGAAAGGGAATTTCCAATATATGGAGTAAAAACAGGAAAAAACTTTCCGATATAAAGATGGAATTTATTTTGTTAAAAAGGTGAAAGGTGGTTCTCATATAGATCAACAGACTGCATCCCACATGACTGCGCAGGTGTCAGGTTCTTGATGCAATTTTGAACTTTATTTGATGTTTGATAGCTTTGGGAAATTTATTTAAAGTTGGACGGCAACGCTCTTTTTAGAGGTATTTTCAAAGAAACGGCTTAAATGGCATGAATCGGAAGGCATGGTTTGAAAACAAAATCTAATCTTTTCAAATCGTCTTGTTGAAACCGCAGTTGACAGAGTACTACACTGTAAAATTCGTACACAACATCCTCCTCGATCGTCGAGTTAAGGAGTGGCTATGTCCTACTCTTGACCTGACTGACCCTTGTCTAGCCTAAACGATCTTCAGCATTCAGCAAACAAAAAAAGAGCTAGAGGACGGTTGGCCTGCAGCCGACCACGAACTGAAGACAAAATTCCACAACACAAAGCTTTGTACGTCCTTCTGAGCGTGGACATATTGAGCTTGCGGTGTGTCTTTGCCTTCAGATCAAACACATAACAATATTGGATTTCGAACTGAACCATAAACCGAGATGCAACGATTGAGCGGAGAGGCATCGGATGTAGGCGTACCGACTGGATGTGATACCCTTGCAATCGACAAGTTTGGTTTTAGTTCTTTGGGATGAAAAAATTTCATCGATTTGGAGAAGGTTATGATTTTCAATTTCACCTGCAGCCATCTTGCCAAAATTAGGTCATCGTCATGGGGGATGGGAGAACCAATCGTCTGTCACTCCAGAAATGAATTCCGATGGTGATGACCTATTCTTGACAAAATGGCGCCAGCGAATTCGATGCTAAGAAAGAAGTAGGCCTATGGTGCAGCCAAAAGGAATCCAATTCCAGCAGGGGCAACAGATACACGGACATATACATTGTGCACTTTCCCAGCTCCCTCCTAACGTCTGCACTTCCAGTGGAACTCGACCATATTTGCAGATCACGGACAAAAAACCCTTTGCAATTGATATTTTACGCATAAACGAGATACGACTCAAAGAAAATCTGAGCCCGGAGCCATTTAGGACGCTGACAAAGAACCGCTGATGGTCGGTAACAGCGATCAATCTCGAGGGAAAGAAGGCATCGATGCGATCATTCAGTGTGACTGGCCGTTTCATCAAGACATTGATTCGGCCCCGAGCGGGAAAATAAACGTAGAAAGCTCAACACCAGTCAACAAATTAGATAAAGTGGGTAAATGAATTGAGAGTGGCCCTTGCCTGCGAGGCTCGCGGTGCTGGACAGCTTCCGTTGGTTCATAAGAAGACTTGGTGCATTAGAGCTGAAGTTGTTTGGAGACTTGTTTGACGATCTTTCGAGCAAACCGCTTTGAACTGGTTCATTTACATCTACAACTAAACACCTACCGACTTAAGAAGAAAAAGTATGTACATTTTTTTCGAAGAGAACCATTTTGTTGATGGTTCGCACCTCAATTTAATTTGGCCCACCTTTATCGAATGATTTCTTGTTGGCTTTTCCGGTGGTCAAATGAACTCAAAAGCGACAAACCCATGCCAGCTACTTATTATTAAAGTCGTGTTCCCGGACTGTCTGCAAACGCCAGTGAGTCAGAGTTAAGACGTGTCAAAAATACTGGTAGAAGTGTACTGTCTTGTGACACTTCGTCATACAACGTGGTTGGACGAAGCCACCATGTCTCGTTTCATCCATTACCATTGCCGAAAAGGAAACTTTCCTCAACACCTCCAGGTCGTCTTTGACATCTAAACCATCTAAGTCACGCTCATTAACGCGAGGGGACACTTCATTTGGCGAGAACCCATTGATGTCTCCGCGAAGGCTGATGGGAGTTCTCTGGGTTAATGAACATGTTCAGCCTTCATATCGGTCAACGTGTCAGTCAGATTCACTCGGTAATCTTCAGGAGTGAAGATGATGGGCAATAAAAAGGACACCGAAGGATGGTTTAGTATTTTTAGACACGATCATTACTGAGGGCTGTTTTTTTTCTGAGGCGGTAATACCTTTGGAAATCGGTTACACATAAACGACAATAGATGTTTATTTTGTTGATCAAAAGAAGGAGAACGTGTGGAGTGGTAGGGTCGAATGAGTGTGTAATCGTATCAGATATCTGAATAGCGAGGTTTAGCACCTTTCCGACTCCGACTTCAACTACGAGAATGAATTGCAGTCCGCTATGGACATCCTTGATAAAAACGATTTGATAGATGTTTGCATATCGTAAAATGCCATATATAACTTGAAGGCAGAAAAATTTGGCCTTATAAATGGGAAGTGTGGATAAATAATGAATACTGAAGTCGTAACCCTACTCGTTACGACTTGAAACACGAGTATAATATTTGTGATTGCGTGCACTTCCGATTACGAGTCAAAATTATTCTGCCACAAAGTTATGGCATTTTACGATTTGCAAACGTCTATCAAATCGTTTTTATCAAGGTGGTCTACAGCGGACTGCAATTCATTCTCGCCGGTTGTAGTCGGAGTCGGAGTCGGAAAGGTGGTAATATCGCCTCCGCTTCTTCGCTTCGCGGTTAGTGGTGAACTGAAGAACTCGACTTCGATCCAGAAATTTTCTGCAAACTATTCAAATGTTATTTGTTTGTCAAGTCAATCACAACAACGATAAAGACCTTTCTGCATCAAATAACTATTGACTTCTTTACATTTTGTTAAGAGCAGAATGATATTTTATCTCTGTTTCGACTTCGGATTAACAAACATTACCAAACTTTCAGAACAACAAGCAACCTCTTTACCGTTACAAATCCGATTTAGAACAAGTACAACGCCAGTATTTTTTACATTTAAGACAGATATTTAGATTTATTCCTTCTTTTAAGTTCGTTACTTTCTCAAAAGGGAAATTGAACTCCACTGCTAGGCTATAATGGAACCCTGGAGACGCATCACTAAGTATCTAGCTTGAGATTGAACCACAAATTAAACCATCAGTCTCAAATGTTACACTGTAACAAAGCCCGCGATTGCATCTTAATTTCAGCGTTGTGTAGCGGGTTGTAAGTTCGCCGGAAACAAGAAAAGAAGATGGTTCCGTCGTGGAGTCCTATTCGATTACTTCTATCACCCTGGGTCTCATTTGCATAGAACGAATTATCTTTTTTGCCAAGTAATTTGTTCTTGTCCCAGCCAGCCTGTTGCGGAATGTCAAGCGATTTGCTACGCTTTCAGCAAATTACAAGACAGATTAATCGTCCAATGAAACCAATCTGGTGGCTTTATTTTTTTACGAGAGTCCGCAAAGGTTTTTCTTTTTCTTCGGAAGTTTGTTGCGAAACTACACTTTACGGCACATAATCTGTCAGCATTAGATCTAGAGAAGTCGGACGAGTGCCAAATTAATCCCATGTGCATAATCGGTATCCAATATCTTGTTTTCCAAAAAAATGGCCTGGACACCGACTGTAAAATCGTTGGTCTGCATTAGTCATGCTTACAGCAATAAAACGTTACGACTAACAGGCAGATAAATAAAGATGCCCTTAAATCCGATGAAAATACCGCTTCATTATGATTCTATTACATGCTCGGAGCTCAGATGATTTGGCATCGGTCACGCTGAATACAAGGCGCTTTGACTTGTGCCCCAAGAGATATATGCTGAGTTGTCATCTGAGAATTAGCGAACACACCCGACGATATTTGCCAGGCTCGTTCCAAATCATCATTGCTCATGTGCATCTACGACGTGACAGCTTGGGACTGGGAGAGATCACGACCGAATCCCGCAGTAACTAGTTTAGGGCGAACAGTGAAGCAGCACATTTTGACGAAGTTAAGATTATAAACCGACAAACACATCATTTCGCCTTTTTGAACACGAAACATCAAATCACAAACTTGATAACAACGATATTTGAGTCAACTGGGAGATTTTGTTCCCTTCAAAGCCGTCTATTTCAGCAACAATGGGATTCTCGCTTGACGAACCAAATCTAAAACCAAGTGGTGAATCGAATTGGAAGAGACTAGCAGAATGCTCGTGCGCACAGGGGAGTAAATCCGGCGAGGAAGTTTAATACCAGAGAAATTACCGGCACTACGTTTTCATTCAATTTTATTATAAGACTGAAATTTCACCATTGCTGAATTTGCCGTTTCGCAAAAAGTAGTTTTCACTCAACTATCAAATATTCTGTTGTAAAATTTCTATTTGCTCCACTTTTTACCAGCTCTCAGAAACTGTTTCGGATCATGCGATTCTCAGCAGATGATCAATAGGCGTCACTAGTGCGTGTTGTGATTTGGCGCCAAACGTTGTTGTGATTTGGCGCCAAACTAGCGCCGATCAGTGAGGATTCGCTTTCAGCACGAGTTTGAGACCACAGCATGTCGGCCCCTGGATGATCATTGCGACCTAAAAGCCCTCGATAGCTCTCCTAAGTACGTGTAATCTAATTACCTTTATACACTTTTCCTATTAATCTCTGATGTACCCAATGACGAAATATGGATGTTCCCCAGATGATACTTATTGAAAAACCCTTTATAAAAAAGAAATTGTGCTCTTATCATCAGTTGGTAAATTGGTTTTTATTGCCGTGGGCAGAGGGACAAGGCCCGAGTGAACCAGTGCACACAATTCGAGGCTTTCGTCTGAAAGGTTGCTTACGGGTGTGGTCTTTCGTAATGATGCAATCAGCAAAGGAAACATGGTGATATAGAAGGATGATAGCTGCCCGCAGCACAAAAAGGGCCATGGTGCTAGAGCGAACACTCAGGTATAGCCGAATATCGATGGCTGTGTATTCACAACATTCAATTTTTTATTTCGCCATGAGTCCAGTGGAAGTGACGAACGATATCGTTGTGAAAATTTGATGTAGGGGTATATTAGACGTTACCTGGCAGCCGTCATATTATTGTTTGCAGGAAAACAAATCTGATGTCAGCGCCGTGGATCAGTTTGTCCAGTCGGGTCGACAAATCAGGCATGTCCTTTTTTTTCTTTAGCTACATCATAGTTCCTTTCTTCCCACTTTAACACGACTACATGTACGACCATCATTTTTCACCACGGCCTGAAGTCACCTTCAAAGTTGAGAGTCAGCTCTTGAGGAAGAGGAGTCGAGGTCGAACTGTCTAATAGTCCAACAATTTCACTCATTAATGAGTTTAGCCTTGGGGAGAAGGGGAACAGCTATATTTGGCTAATTATTGTATCAGCGAAGGTTAGAACGTTGTATGTATAAAGTAATGGTTGCCTGGGGGCCCTGAAAGAACCTCTGAACTGGAATTACTTTCATACAATCATCAAGATTAGGACAGACCATAACTACTCAGGGAGGACCACCGATTATGACATGTTACCCTAAACCGTCAGAAGAAACGGAAGGAAGCCTCTCTTCATCGACCAATTTGCATCTTCGACTCCTTATGATATCTGACATATCACGGAACCACGGTCATTCAAGACCCCAGGTTGATGTATTGTGGCTTAGAAATGACCATAATTAGAACGGCTTATGATTTCCTATCTGTTCGGATCGAACGTGCTATCTTTGTCGTCAACTATGAGATACAACCCCTTCAAGGGTGATGTTCTGCCAAAGGTCAAATTTCACTGACGTTCTCTGGAGTACGCCTGACATGTTCAGATTTTTTGTACTCTATGGTACCTTGTGTCGAAGAGATATTACCTATTGCCATTTTATCATGTCATATGGCTAATAAAGAATTTGAATTTGAATTTAAATTTTGAATTTGAATTTGATATTCGTCTGCAGGTCGAGTTCCAGTTTCGACGATTTTTATGTTAATTTTTTAAATTGAATGCCAGCCTGACAAAGACTCAGCTCAAACTCAGTTTTTTTATGAAGATGCTTCACCAGATGCTATTAAAAGACCGTCTCCAAAATGGCGGGCCACTGTGGCGATCAAAAGTGCAGAATTCAAGTCGACTTTTCTTGTCACAGTATCCGAAAATCTATAGGAATGTTGTCGACGTTTATTACGTATCACGAACTTCTTTTCTTGCAACTTAAAACATCCGCCGAATTAGCATACATATTACACGGAGAAAAAGGTAAATGGGAATGCAGAATAAAAAGTTTGAAAGGCGTTCACCTTAAGGTTTGGTACAAAGATTTTCCCGGGATAGAGAAAGCGGAAATTACAAGTAATCTTAACTGCGAGGCAGCCTGGACGCTGCGTCTGCACCGGTTGTGGAAGTTCAACGAGCATTCACACAAATTCATGAATAATACATGAGGAAGTTACAACAAATGTGTCAAGCTGGTGCATTTTCTTGCGTATTGATAACATTTCATTCACATAAATTTATAGTTTTCTGAAAGGATTACTTCTTCCTTCGAGTACGGTACCAACTCTATACGCGAGGAGGAGTGAATGACATTTCTCGATACTAGCTTTTTCGACATTTCCTGCCATATTGACCAAACAGGACCAAGCAATCCTGCTTCAATGGGATTGCTGTTCCAGTGACAGATCAAATTTGACTACTGACTACTGATGTAGCATCAAAATAGTTTTTGTCATCTTATATCGAGACCCTGCTTCCTTATTCAAACCTCATGCACATGACATTCTTCAAATCCTGCTAAAATGATGTACAAGGCTTCCTATTCTCCTATTGAACCGCCGAGAAAAAATACGACTCCTATAGTACATCATTTTTGCAGCAATGACGTCAGACCCTGAACCAAATTACCACTACACACATCTTGAAATTCTTGAAAGTTTTCAAGGGCGGCATCGAAATACGAAGTGTCGTAAAAGTCCTCAGCTGCCGTCAGGCGGTCTTGCCTAAGAATTGCCTCGTGTCACTTGACACAGCATTAAGCTACTTTAACCATAATAAGATTGAAATTCTCCATAGCACGTGAGGAGGAAATTGGCACGTTTACAAATCACATTAAGTTAGATTCTCTGCAGACGTGTCATCCAGACTCCGATCACAAGGGGGGGGGGGTAGAATATGAGAAAACAACTGAAGTCAGGCAGAGGGCTGAGACTTGCACTGCTTTCTAACAAGATAAATGGGGACTTAACCGTTGAAACAAGACTAATGCTTTTGAATTTTCAAATTTCCTGGGTATTCGTCCATTACTTCATTTCGACATCTATTGGTTTATAATTCAGAAAGGGGATTTCTCAAGACGCAAGAGAAAGAACAAAAGGGATTCCATAGGGTGCAAAAAGTCGCTCTCGGTGAAAAACATCATTACAAAGAAAGTTTTTTTCTCGCTGGTGGGCCCCATGACAATGCTAAGGAGAATATTTAATCCCCAACCCCTCGTACGAAACGAAGCATTTGTACCGTATAGCAGATTACTTCGCTCCATCCTGAGACAATCGGGGATTCCTCGGTCACTGCACACAATGTAAGCGGTGACGGACGGAGGGAGCATTAAAAACCACTCCCATGGCTGATTACCTCATGATGACTTCGGTCCCTCATCGTTGTAGGCCCTACATGTATATGTTTATTCACTGATGTAGGCCTACATGATGGTGTACACCAACGTCTAGATTCATTTTTACTTTGCTACAAGGGCGGGTTAACATGTAGCCAACCTTAGCATCTGTCAATGACAGTACTACAACACTCAATAACTACGTGCCTATGCTATCAGTGTATTTACTAGTGCCTCCTTCACGTTGTCCGTGTTGGATTAGGCTAGAAGAACATCTTGAGGAATTGATTGGGAAAGAGAGCTTTCACCCATTCCTTCCGAGAAGGGGAAATCGCCTCCAAATTCGCGGAGTCAGATTTCGTACAGTTTCAGTGGATGCAGGTCACATTTTGTAGCTGCTGTTCCTCCGACATTGAGGCTTTGGGGTTCTATATTTTCCTCACAAGCTGATTACCAACAAAGTTTGAAGTCTCAACTTCGCTGGAAACTTAGGCAGGTGCAGAACCTCCACCGCCACGTCTGATAACGCAGTGACCAATCCTGTGCCCTCAGTGCACCCCATGTGCATTCCGTATGCACTGCACAGGGAAGCACACCACATCGGCAATCTGACGTAATCGTCGTACAGAAGTTCGGTTAAAGGAATTTTCCACCGATGACAATTCATCGCCCGTTTGCTACTCTACTGTCGTATCAAAAATGAAGAAAATTTCGGAAAATGCTTCTCCCAAAAAGTGTGATGACATATATACAATGAACTATCATCCTTGGATTCAGTAATATCTGGCGGCCAAAATCAATTGATATTAGAACGCCCCCACTTCAACACTCCAATCTCACGAAAATGTATATTTTTCAGTGAAAAACCTTGAGATTGTAATAAAACCTCCTCATAAAGGGAGTTATTGGAGCAGTAAAGAGTATGACGGTTTTATCATGAAGGACGTTTCAAAGGGAGAGGCGTAAAGAATAAGTAATTAACTCCAACAGATCGATGACGAAGGGCAGGAGCAACCCTGGATGCAATCAGCGTCGAATCTTCGGCCTACTTTAGCTTTGAAGTTTCAAATTGCAGCCGCTTACGTATATCCCATAAACTCCCACCAACTCAACGTATTCATTATTGTGTTGTGACAGCCTCGGGCTGAAATCGCCCAAGTTAAGAAAGTAATAAAGCCATTTACATTAAACGAATTGACGATTCAGTCAATAATAGGAACAATATTAAAGTCACGTAAATTTTCCGAAGACGCACTCTTGTCATTAGGCCTTTCATAACTTTTGCATAAAGAAACCGTCTTTCGACTTCGATTAATTGTGTCCCTTATCAGGGTATCGTGTGAGCGACCCCTTTTTCCACGTGGATTCCTTCTGATGTCTCTGTCCAAACTGTTTCGTATCTTTTCTTTGATCGTATCCCAAACCATGATTATCGCTAGATGGAAAGATGGGGTGAGACGTCAGATCCAATGAGTCTTACCAGAAACGCTTTTAAGCTAATACAAGCTAATCGTAGTGGTATTATTGCTATAAAAGCTATTTGTTTGGGCTCCTGGAGATCTTGATAGACGTTTTGCACTGACGTCAATGACTTGGTCTCTCTTAAGGTGGCATGAAATGAGTTGGAAAAGCTAAAAAATGTTTTGAGAGTTTCAGAAGTTGTAGTTTGTACAAACTGCACATACATGTACATACTTTGTGACACAAAACTGTCCCATTGTCACGTTAAGTTATGCTCCCCAGATAGTGAAGGAAACCTCTTTGTGGTGAAGGGCCAGGGTTTGAGCCCGCTGTTGAATGATTATGTGACTTGTGTTATGCAATGTGCCTGGGGTGTTAGGCATTTTGACTTTGTGTGTTCAGATACACTAGATCAGACCTGTGTGGACGTGTGACAGAAGCATTTTGGCTGTGTTGTATGTTCAACAGCCTATGCTGTACTAGACCAGACATGCCAGAGCCGAGAGTTGGCTGGCGGGAACGTTGTCCCTTTTGCCAATCTGAGATACTCACATCTGATGTTGTCTAGCGACATACATAACCCGTGTGTCCTCTCGTTTATATTGTTTGTCCATTGTGTATCATACATTGCACTGATTTTGACTATATTACACTTAATTTGAAACAAACACTGCCTTCTTTGTCTATTTCTACGCCACACTTTTGTTCGGTGTTTCCACAGTAAGCATGACGGATTTTTGTCACACGCTTATTTGACTACGGCACCCAATATATATTTTTCTCCCTATTTATAATTCAAATTATTGCATGCACATCAATGATTTAGTGGAAATCTAAGTGGAAACTTAGCATCAACTACGTGTTCAATAATTTCGAGGTTACTAGTAGCTTTTTGGGTGAAAATTCGAAATTTGGAAGCATTTACCATTTCGAGGTTACAAAGATGGCGCTTACATGCACCTGAACAATCAGCAACATCGAGAACGGAACAGCGATAGATCACGACTGTTAGAACTGGAATCCATACCGCCGCGTCCTCTATCGGCAGCTTGAAGCAAACGGGGATTTCCGGTCTAAAAATAGCACATTAACGCGGAAACTACCAAAAAATTTTCGACCTGGGAATTAGTTATTTGAACTTCCTGCGGCCTGTATTGTTCGCCTACCTGGTTAATATCAATCATAAAGAAGTGATCTGTGTAACAACGTTGAGTTATTCGCAAAAAGGTTTGTCCTACTGTTGGAAGATCGGGGAAACTACCCTCAGCAAGGCCGAAATTGGCATTGTCTGAACAAACTTGTGAACCATTCGTCACACGTTTCAGAACTCACTAATTGCTCTTGTCTGTTACATAGATTTAGGACTCCACTTTCACTACAGATGACCAGAAACAAAGCGGACAGCTTAATTACTTCTATTAACTCATTCCCGTAATCAGTAAATATTTGACTAAAGATCCAATCATATGCAAATTAGTATGTCGTCATACGGGTCCAAGTAGCCAATCAAATCGCGGAGAATTGGACAGGCGACTGGAGAGCAAGCAGTGAAAAGACCTATTGTGTTCTAACAGTCGTGAGATAACGACATGCAGTAAACAAATGTAAAAAAGTCAGGAATCTTTGTATGGCACA
>NMRB01001384.1:140904-161460 GCA_002633025.1 Notospermus geniculatus
ATTTTGACTTTGTGTGTTCAGATACACTAGATCAGACCTGTGCAGACCAGTGTGGACGTGCGACAGAAGCATTTTGGCTGTGTTGTGTGTTCAACAGCCTATGCTGTACTAGACCAGACATGCCAGAGCCGAGAGTTGGCTGGCTGGAACGTTGTCCCTTTGGCCAATCTGAGATACTCACATCTGATGTTGTCTAGCGACATACATAACCCGTGTTACCACCTCTCTTTGTCTAGACCTGTGGTGGCAAAAAGACTGAGCCAGGATTCGCCCGGCGATGGTTATCGAGAGTTGTACTGCCCCGCGGCAGAAGTCTGGCCGTGTACCGAGTGCTGACCAGTGGTTGTGCCATCATAGAGCCGACCCGGTGTTTCTCATGAACAGAGATTCGTTTGAACATCGATGTCCTCTCGTTTATATTGTTTGTCCATTGTGTATCATACATTGCACTGATTTTGACTATATTACACTTAATTTGAAACAAACACTGCCTTCTTTGTCTATTTCTACGCCACACTTTTGTTCGGTGTTTCCACAGTAAGCATGACGGATTTTTGTCACACGCTTATTTGACTACGGCACCCAATATATATTTTTCTCCCTATTTATAATTCAAATTATTGCATGCACATCAATGATTTAGTGGAAATCTAAGTGGAAACTTAGCATCAACTACGTGTTCAATAATTTCGAGGTTGCTAGTAGCTTTTTGAGTGAAAATTCGAAATTTGGAAGCATTTACCATTTCGAGGTTACAAAGATGGCGCTTACATGCACCTGAACAATCAGCAACATCGAGAACGGAACAGCGATAGATAACGACATGCAGTAAACAAATGTAAAAAAGTCAGGAATCTTTGTATGGCACACAAATTATGATAGGGTAGGCTAAAGAAAACAAGCGTCCCCAATTCCAGAATATTCTTGCTTTAGGTCACAGTATAAAGAATGTACAATGAGAGGTTAGGTTTATTTTGAAGAGTCATTACCTTTTTGATCTCCTGAGAATTGTTTCAGAATTGGGATCGACCGTCTGTCCCTCGTTCTCGTCAACCCTAAGCACACAAAATAGCAAATGAAAAGTAAAAGTAAGTAACGGTAACGTTAGAAAAGTGGTGAACACAACACTAAAGTATCAAGAAAAATTTTGAGAAAAATATTATCGTGTAATTTTTGGAACTTGTTTTTAGCAGTTCTTTCTAGTTTTTCGCTGACGTCAGCGCAGCCTAGTAATCACATCTCAAACTGTACAGAATTCTCTGCCGGAAGTTGATGACGCACATCACGACCGTAAGACACCCTCGCAAGGCAATAGCCGCTCTGGCATCCTTCAATCGATTCCCTCAACATTCAAAACCAATAAATGAAGAGCAGACTTGAATTTAAGTTTGGAATTCAAGTGTTTGTCAAACTTCGAAATAAGGTTGACGCAGTGATGATTCAAATATCGTCAAGCCTTGGCAGATGCCACTTCAAAGATGATGGCTGCTGTGTTTTGATATTATCCCGAAGGATAAGTGGTGAGGAGATTTCTGAGTTCAAACATTAAGCGATTTGCTCATCCGAGCCCAGGGCCGAGAAGGTACCAGATACGAATCAAAGGAGTCTCGTTTGCTCGAGTCTAAATCAAGCCTTGGTTTTTTTGTTTTAAAGCAAAATTAATAGAAAATTTTTATTTTAGTCGTACGCAAAGCAAACTAATCTAACTTGGAAAAGACATGAGAAGAAAGAAGAGAAAGTAACGCAGAGGAGTGGCACACTTCTCAAAACTGGCTTGTTCGGTTTAGTTCATGGTAATGATGAAGTATACTCTGTTCTAAACAGAAAAGCATCTTTCTTCGTTCTTCCTGTATTGATATGTGGTATTGGGGTAAGTCACCGCATCCTCCAATGGTTCTCTTGACGAAGAGGGCACCATTTGTCGTCTTTGAGCCCTCCTTAAACTGGCACTCCCCCAGAACGATATGAGAAACTTGTGACGATCTCAGTGGCACTGCTCTATGACAAATATACGATGCAGTTTTTAATTGCAAAAAATGGTTGGAATATCACGTATAAGTTATTTATTAGCTACTTTCGTCCAGCCTGAGCAGACAATGAAAAAATCCACAGCCGTACAGTTTCTTACTTCGCCTCATCGATGTCATTTTGAGTGGGTATTGGCATCTAGATCTGTGACAAAAACGATATTACATATACAGCACAAGTGATATTTCCTGTATGCCATGGTGCTGGGATAGTGCGCTGATCAACTCGAAAATACATACATGTACCAGGAGGTTGCCAGCAGAAAGCCTTTCTTTCGAGAGAAGTTATTGCAATGTACATGTACATGTTCATGTACCATCGCCTCCTTATGAGATCTATCTGAGAATTTATTAACCAGGGGCATGTTTCATAAAGTGGCTTTAAGCTAATGGCACCATTAACTTCAATGCATTTTCCATTTGGTTGAAGACACCATTATCTTAAAGTCACTTTTTGAAACAGGCCCCTGGCCTTTTCTCCTTGCTACTTTCTTGCTACTTGCTACATTCCAACTGACTTTTAGGGTACAAATGACCGAATACAGATGTCGTATCATCCTTTACGGACTTTGACCAAGAGTGACATGCCAGCCTTGAGAAGCTTAAGCCACCATTAATAACAAGACAGCCGGAAGCGCGAGGTCTCTTTGAAATCGTGATATTTGTATGATAATAAGAAGTGGACTGTCATTTCAGAGGATTAATGATCCCGTCCGTCGACACGCACCATTCCACAAGAACATGGTGGCTGGTTGTTGACATGGGGATGGCCAGATGATGCGCAGATAGCGTGATAAAGGAATCATTAATGTCCGAATGGCAGTTGAGATGACAGTGCCTTCAGCGGATATGAAAGATAACCACCACAAATAATTACTTTATATCATGGAAATTCGATTTGTTCGTGGTAATGGGTTTATATAGAGTCAAAATTGATACAGTTTTGGCGGCCCTGGTACAAGATTATTGAGAATAACACCTTTGAATGCGGAGAACTTTTTTCTGTGTTCGCTATCGCGACAACAGCCGGCTCCTCCTCAAGGTACCAGCGCTCCACTTTGTGGCGACACAAAATGATGGAGACATGTCTTGAAGCAGAACGGATAGCCGAGTATTTGACAGACAAGCTATTGATTAACGTCTCCTTTGTACTATCGCGGCAATAAAATCACTCAATGTAATGAGGATGGCTCTTGATTGGAAAGGACTTGCCTCGGTGACGATTGAAGTGAGGTACGTTTTGCGTTGGTCATCACGGCTGACGCGGAAACACAACAACAACAACCAAAAAAATTCTTCTAATGAACAGGATCAATCTGAAGAGGTCGCCACCATCGTTCCACGTCTAAGACCTCTGAAAAGGGCTGGAACCCAGCACAAGATTCTTGTGCTCATCGATTTTACAAATTATTTGATAAAGTAATCATACCGAAAATTAGAATCAGTGCCAGTTTTAAAAATACTAATATTTTAACATTCCGTTGAGTATTCAATGTTCCGGTTTTATTAAGGAACAAAGTAAGAAGTCTTTCGAATCCCTACGCATTTGTTTGTGCACCGGTAAAAAATTCATCCGCCTTCAACAATGCATTTGCACTGCGCAAAAGTAGTACCGGTCTAGCCCTTTCCAGAGTTTAGTGTGGCACTGAACTCTGGGTACGAGATTGGAACAGGATATACTCGATTCGATTCGATTCGATTTTTGTAGGGAATTGTGATTGGTAGTCTACGTCTATGATGAAGATCTAAGATCAACCCCTCATCGAGAATATCAAGCCAAACCATCACATATCAACCCAGCTGTGTTAAGAGTAACAAGCCATGCAATCACATATTTAATTCCATGATCACAGGATGAGCTTCTAGGCTAATGCCATCAGCTTAAAACCATAGGAAAACCCACGCTAAGCCGATGAGTGATAATGCACAGTATTGAGCAGACGGCAAGCTTGTATGGCACATTATTGGCAACGTCTTACTTGGAATCTTTCAGGCTGGAGAAGACAATCGGTAGAGAAAGACGAAAACCGATACTCGATAGCTGTCACACAAGTCCGTTTTGCAAACTCTTTAAACTTTTTTAGCCTCGTGATTTTCTGCGATTTTTTCCCCACTAAATTGACAGCGATAGCAGGAGATATTGGGTTGAAAGGAGGCCAGGTGGAGATAGATATATATTTTCAGAGATACAAGTCTATTCAACAATCGGTCTTGTCGGTCCCTTTCTTTGTCAGAAGCATCAGTCATGAAGGGCAAAGTATACGAGCATGATATCATCTGCATTGCTTAGGTGCTGAATACGGAGATGATCATGTATACATGTAGGTAATGATCAAACAAATGTTAAGTTTCTGAACAAAATCTATTATTAATTAGCATCGTGGTTTCTACAGGTAAGGATCAAATCAATATTTTGAGATTGAAATACAGTAATTGATCGTTTGTTTGATAGGTAGTGATCAAACCAAAATGAACCGAATCATCCTCTGCAGGCGAGGCAAATCACAACAACAATATTGCAAAAAGGAAAGTGCAGCAAGCTTTTCCTTTGCCTTCTGCTAAACTCCCTCGAGACCACCAAGAAAGAAAGCAGATTGCGGCTGAACAACATTCTTCCTTTCAGATTAAAATGCTAACTCAAGCTAACCTTGAGGTAGCAGCACGTATTTTATGAATCATTAGACCTGCTACTAGGAAACTCGAGCCTGTCAAGGGAGAACAAAATATTGGAGTACCATCCGATGATAAGAAGCTCCTGTCTAGACTGATAGTCCTCGTATCCTCTCTAGACATTCTTTATAACATTGTTAGTTACCGGTACTCGAGAATTTTTCCAGAAACCCCCTGCGTCAACCCATTACGCGAGTGAAACAAGTCTGATCATGGAGGTATCTTTATTACTAGCAAGTACCCGTGGTGGCATCGGTGATTGTGAGGTTGGAATGCACGGTACGACTGGAATTGGTAACCCAACAGGTTCGCTAGGGAGAATTTAGAAAGCAATCGAACAACACTGCTAAAAATGTAAAACTGCGACCATAATAAAGTCATCTTTGCAAATTAAACCACCCGTTGCATCAGAATATGGTATCCTCTATCACCATGCAGACTTTCGAGGCAAAACAAAGCTTCTTAGTGTGACTTTATTGAGCCCCCTCCCTTTATATAGTTACCTCCATGGTCTGATAAAAGCAATGCAAGTTGAGTGATGAGAAATATAACGTCACTTCTCATGACCCCATGTGGTAAATTCTATGGCCCGTATTCTGGAAGCCTCCTTATGGTCCACTATAAGCTTTTGTATTCTGCGCTGCAACCACCAGCTTTGGTCCTTGATACGGTAGACCAATAAACGACAGTATACATGCATGTATACGTCCCACGATAACTGAGGATTGCTGTTTTTGAGGCATGCATACTACGAAGTTCCTGTCTAGACTGCTAGCCCTCACATCATCTCCAGATGGCTGGTTCCTCGGGAATTCTTCCGGGAGTTATTCGTCTCTAACTATTGGAGCGACATGCTTTAAGTGTAACAAGGCTGATCAAGAACAGTATCGTTATAGTACGTATCCACTTGACGACCACTAGTATTAAAAAGTAGACTGAACTAGCGAAGCTGAAGAAGGCCTTTCAGTGTCATCAATTAGTTAATGCCATCTTGAGGGCTTTCGATGATAATGTACTCCAGGTACAATCATTAATATCTTACTTCTGAAGGAACCGATCTCGCTCGGAGAAGTGCTTGTGATGTAGGGTACACGATTTAGCGCTGCGGCGGTTCTCTAAGCGATGTGATATATCAGTGCAATAAGCTGTGATTGTCGATTTTTACCCAGAGGCTGTGGACAACGGAGCCTTGCCTCAGTTCCCGGTGTTCTTCATCTTCTTCATGCATGGTTTGTTCGTTGTTTCGGCTTCAGCGAACATCGGCCGGTAATTGGCGACAGTTTGCCAGTGTGTCCTCGGAATCGCAAGGGTTGGAAACGGATGGAACGAGTTCAGCCACGGGAAATGGGACTGGTGGACGCAATCAGGTGAAGGGAGAACATTCTCCTGGTCCCCAAGCACCGGTAGGGATCACCGTGTTCCAAATTGATCTACTGATACAAACACAGGTGGCTGGATTTGTGAGACAGGTTATGACCTTAGCTCTCGGGTAATAGCTCCTCAAACAGTTCCCAGATTTCGGCAGCATACTGTACTACAGCAATAGCCTGGTCATCCCAATGAGTGTCGGGATTTTCCAAAAATAATGTAGTAAAAGACGAATTTACTTTATACGTTTATGTGCGGAATGAGAGGCAGTTCCAAAAATGTCCGCTAGAGGAGCTCAACACGAGGGTTATTACTAAAACGCCATTCTGGAGTAATACCGCGACAGGTTACGATACTAGTATTTCACCCAAATGCATCTGTTATGAATATTATATGAAACTATCATAACATTGCTAACTGAAATGTCTGGCCCTGCATGGGGAAATTCAACCCTGTTTATCCAGACCGAGCTGCAATATGGCTATTGATTGCCCCCAACAATGCAGGATGAATGGCGCCCAGCTTCCCGTGTCAGCGAGACTTACATGAAGATACATAATTATCACATATAATGGACTGCTGAAATAAGATATAAATGTACATACACTGTAATGCTCTGCGCTGTACATCACCAGATTATACTCTGTAGATTGTCATATAAATGAACGGGCTTCTAATTTCCGATTTATCTCGATGATATAACCTCCATTAGTTTCGGAGTTCGAATACAAGTAAAAGACTAGAACCGACTTTGTCCGGAAACAGTGTCTGCGACAGGCTCATTTCTGATTGGCTGATCAATAAGAACGCTCATTGGTCAGAACTCCAAGCACCTACGGTAACCAGTTCTCTCTCAGTAGTCAGTTTTTCATCGATAAGCGATGTTGGAGCACTAATTTCTGTTCAGCCACGAGAAATTTCATTAATTTCATCACAGTCCTTTCAAAGTTTAGCCTGATTGCAGTTAGATTTATAACAAGTGCGTTGTCGCGATGGAAACTAGGTTAGGAAGGTGTGATACAAATGAGAACAGTGGTCGGTCCCCTATATTAGATCGTATTAGAATCTGATTAATTCATTAGGGCTTTATTGACCTGAAACCGTGTGGCTCATCTTTGTACACTGAGTCGTTCAATAGGACGTTATTCAGTACATCCATGGGACGATTTCCTAATAGGTAAAAGGTAGCCAGCCGTTCAGCTGCAGGTATATATATTGCGATGGGATGGTAAGTACGGTCAACAACTGCAGTACGACCACTGAAGAGGCTCCGCGAAAATTGCACTGGAAATTATTTCCAATGGGAGGGGAGTGAAGTGTACTTTCTCCATATCAGTGCGAACGGGGTGGTACGACATCATGTTTGGTTACGAAAAGGAAAGGTTGCCCTGCATGGTCCTAACCAATTATCAACAGGCGAGTTAGTTAATGATATCAATTTTTCCAGGTGTAAGACTTTTGTCATCTACAGAAGCCATTTTCAGTTCATCCCTTAGTGTGAAAATACAGCTGCGAAAACGTGCCACTGATGGCGCAACAGATTGGGGATTTCGAAATGAAGATTGCACATTGGGTAGTCTTTAACACGAATCATTTTGGACACGAAGCTACATTCGAGTGCCACCAGCAAGATGCTTGGCCTGTGATCTTGACTGTAGCCTACCTGCCCTGAAGACGATAATTGGATTGAAAATAAGGTAACAAAGTTGAACTGAAAAGTTGTTTGATAAAGCTGGCCCGGCTCTGGACAGACATTACCCTTGACAATTGCCTTAAAACCTGGTATATTTGAAGAAAACTTCACATAATGACAACAGCGGATATTAGAGGTGATCTAAAGGCCGGTCACGGGAAAACCCGGTGCTAGAAGCATTCAAGAAAAAGATATTAAAGTTGATGAATCACCTCTGCGCCTCCCGGAAGTGTGGCAAGAACCTCGGCAATATTGGCGGGAAACTCCCCGAAGCAATCTGGCGGCTTTATTCGCGGGTTTAGCAATAATGAAGCGTAAAACCATCACCGAGGACCATCTGGCTAACTTGGCGGCATCGAGTTGGGAGAGTTTTTTCGGGCAAATACTTTTCAGGTACCGCTTCTGCATCACAACTGAATGTGGTGGACGACTGTTTCGGTAAGAAGACAAAATGTCCAGCATCCAAAAGAACGCAGCAACTAGAACAAGTTTTTGTATAGGCTATGGAGGCATTAAAATGTGCACCTAATATTGTCCACCCTAAATAACAAATATATATATCATTTATTTCGTACAAAAGAAGTACAAATGTAGAGAAGGTACAGTGTGGTAGTACATGTACAAACAGAAAGCGGTGCCAAAAAGAGAAAAGGGATCCACCAAGGCACACATGTGGTGGCGAACTGCATCGACTACGACATCACTTGAGTACGTAAAGACTTTATTAGGCCTAACCTGTGCACAGTATATTGATGAAGTCTTCTAATTCAGCCTGAGCGAACAGCGAATAATCATGGCTGTCCTTCATAGACATTATGTCTTTTATTGCCAAGGCAGTGTCTATTATTTCACGATTTACTTCCTCGACTATCACTTTAGTAACCTCTATATCATGATCTACTAACATAAACTTATTGAGGGAAAATTTCCTGCACAGATAATTCAAGTTCTTACTAGCATTTGATCTACTGCCATTTGTAACCAAATCACAGGCCAGTCTCACATACCGGTTATCACTCTTAAGCGCACTGATGAAGAACTTAAGAAATCTCCTCTCTAGTTGTCTATCTGAGGAAAGGTCGTTGCAGATGTAGGGCAATAATTGACAATGCGTTCGATATGGGAGTCTGAACAATTTAGGAATACATTTTCTCCAAGCAGTGTGAAGTCTCTGGACATACTGTGTGATGTGATATCAAAAGTTTACGCAATCCAAATCTCGTTGGAGACAGAATGACTATGTCGTCCGCATAAGCGAAGGCACCACAAAAAGACACCCCAATGTAACAACCAAAACCGCTGGATTTTAGCTTACACAGAAGTTCATCAATATAAACACAGAATAGAAGCGGAGAAAGGACACCGCCCTGGCATAGAATGTTTTACTATCACTCATATTCCACCTGACTGCAACTTGTTGATTTGTATACAAAATCGCCAAAAACCTAGCGATAAGCGGACAACACCCTTTTCTTATCAATAATTGAAACAATTTAACATAATGGCATAAAATACGTGTAATAAACACCACATTTTATTGATAATGACTCGACGCGGTCAGTGGACCGTTCTTCCAGACTGTACATGTATATCTATTGTGCATTTTCCATAGTGTTAACAATGTCAGATTTCGGTGGTCTCCAGTTTCCGTATTCATAAATTTCTTAAATCAAAGTGTGATACTTATCTTTTGTATTGAACAAAGGATAAGTGTCACACTTAGACTTAAGTAGTTTTATGAATATGGGCCCTGGGTCCATAAGTCAAACTAGTTTGATACTTATCTTTTGTGTTGAACAAAGGATATGTGTCACACTCAGACGTAAGTAGTTTTATGAATATGGGCCCTCTTTACGTTAAGTTGGTAATCGCCTATGTGCAGGGCGATAACATCGTTTTGACTCGCAACTGTTGGTAATATTCTATATCCAATAATTCTATTTCAACAACGACGAAACGGAAAAAATAAATGATAACCACAGACAAGAAATTCCACCCATATATCAACAAACGCTCTGTACCATGAAGGCATTCACTGTAGAACGTCTACGTCTTGATTTTACATTCTTGACAAATTTTCCCAAGGGTTATTCACAGTCACAGGTCAGAAATCAACATCTATTTTACCCGGGTATAAATCTGTATCAATCTGTTAGCGTCCTCATCTTCTGCCTCTAGGGGGCACTACTTTATCGTGATATATGTGAGTGGGTCCTCATGAGATTTAAGTTATCATTGCCTTTGCTCAAGAGCAGCCAGAGGTGGCACGTTTGAAATATGGCTTGGGTCAGGTTGGAATGGAAACATGAATCATTCAAATGGAAGTTAGCCAGTCGGAGGAGCGATTTAGCGAAATGGAATTTCTCTCCACCATTCGGTTATTTACAAAAATCAGACAGAAGCGTTTTTTAATTGTCCAATTTCATGGAAATAAATCGGAACTGCCAGTGTGTCATTTGGAAACGAATTAATCGGGATCAGTGGTAACAGTTTTCGAAAGGTTACAAATCTGCTTATTATTCAAGACTGTGTGTTGGAAAAATAATGCATCTGCTTTATAAAACTTTGGTGTCTGCATTCTGAACTTTTTGTTTGGTGATGACAATCTGGCGAATACTTACCTAATTCAGAGTTGAAAGTGGAATGAAGATATGAAAAGAGAAAAAGATGCAGCAATGTTAGCAACGTTTGCAAGTCGACACGGCAAATGAAACCATTATGAAACGGGAGATTTTTTTCGTGTGCGGACCGTCCGACTGCATGATATCGTGTGGTCAACTGCAGAAATTAAGCGTTCTCGTGAATTTGAACGGCAATAACCAGTACTTTCTGACTTCTCAAGGAGAAAATGCGATCCTCTTAGTCCCCTCTGTGAAAGAGAGTCCAATTCCTTCGACCGTACAGTGCCGTTACAGTATCCCAACTGACGATTCTATTAGATCTCAGAAAGTCAAGCGAACATTTTATTACAAACCGCCGGAAATTTGCTACGCAATTGGACTAAGTTTATCCAATACATTACGGTGATTCTTTCAGGAGTAGTCACTTTATCACCAAATTTGGAGACTATGTCACGTGTGACCGCCGGTACTTAGACGCCATCGGACGTGACTTGACTGCCATCAGCTTTCTGATTGGGAAGACAACGTACAAGTGTAGGCCCTCGGCAAACAACGTTTCTTTTTTACACTCATGTATCGAATGGAATGAGGGATCGGGGTTACAGAAGGATTCCAATTTTGACGAAGAACATTGCCACTTACATAAGAAAACTAAGAGATAAATGTGCTTACAATTTTTTGCAGTGTTACAAGTTAACTTCATTTCCCCGACCTCTGCTCCGTTGTCCAGCCTTGGCCATGCACAGCTCGCAATCGTTAATTCTTTTCACTGTTAATTACGTTTATTATTTACCATTGCAACTATAAATATTTTTTGGCGTAAATTTCATAGCCAGAGGTAGAGCTAACATTATTGCCCATTTATTGACATCTGCAGTTTTGAAAAAGTGCTCTGAACTTTATCTAAAGATAGAATGCAATCCGTTATGACATAGAATACGTGTAATAAACACCACATTTTATTGATAATGACTCGGCGCCGGATCTATTCACCTCGATGATTTGAACCAAGGAAAGGATCACGAGACCTCATCATCATTAACCACAACGAGTGGTGTCAGAAATGCGAGGGCTACACAGATATCAAACACAGATGGCACAATCAATAAAAAAAAACCGACGAAAATTTGGACTTGATTGATTCGTCTATGATATCGATACCCCGATGGTTATGACAGGGTATGCAAGGTCACCACCCCCCGGGCTGCGGGATTTCAATTTTAGGTGCAATCAGCAGAATAATACGAATCTCTTAGCCTCAAACTGGAGTGATTACTTGAGTGTACTGGGTGTCCCTAAGACAACGCCGTAGTCCAGTTTGGGTTTGGTTAGTACACATCAAGCGCAAAAACTGTCATCTGCAGGCAATTATCAGCACCCTTCCTTTCGTCGAGGTAAAGGAGGTCTCCAGTTCGACCCCTTGCTCAAGCAATTCTTCCAGTATGAGTTTCCTCCGACATCGCTAAACTCCCGGTAATACACTTCATTTCACTGCTCATTCTTAATGGACATAAATCCCTTGCTTACATGTATACCACCAATCAGATTTTCACGGAAGCTAAAGGGATGAAGCAAGGGTCTGAGGATGACAACCAGATTATGGGCTGAGCTGGTAGTGACGTTCTGCAAGTAGGACTCGTCTGAAGCTAAAAACCGTTTCAGAGAACTGGGAATGGGTTCGTTTAGGTCTCTGCCTTTTAATATGCAAAGATTTACATGTATACATGTATAGGTATGTTGCGTCACTTTGCACAATGATCATGACATGTCCAATGGCAGACATCTTTCAATCAGTTACTGCATTAGCGAGTAGACATGTACGAAAATAAATAAAAAAATCCATATTTTCCTGAAAATTGATAGTGAGTTCAGTTTTTCATTGGGTAAGCGAAACCCAAGCAAGTATAATCAATTCCACTTATCTTGGCACATTCAGTCGGGTATTTTTTTCTGAGACGGATTGATGTTTGTAACCGCCAGTGTGTGAGACAGCCCGTCCCGTATATCACTGATTCAACTACATGTATGTCTGAAATAATACCAGATGATATCTCTTGTAATATGAGCATTTGACTTAATTGGTATTTCGTAATGGGACAGAACATCGTTCTCGATCGCAATCTTCAGACAGCGACTAATGAAACAAAAAACCCAAGTTCGTTACCGATATCATTACTTTATATATTGCCTATTGATCCTAAAGATCGAAAAGTACGGATGGGAAAAGATATCGTTCGATCAAGAGACGGTTTGTGAGCTCTTTTAGTACTGGTGACTTGTAGCGGACTTCGTGGGAGCCCAAGAATGATTGGATATAATTGATGATTGGTGCATTCTTTGGAAAGGCCCGAACCTGAAAGCAACAATAGAAAGATACTTTGATTCTTCAGATAGTCCAACTGCTCAAAGCAACGTTGGGAAGACGTATGGTTAGCGAAGAATGAAACAGTAAGTCTACTGATCCATACTGAATTCAGTGATCTTGTGTCTGGGTTTTCTCAACAGAGAGATTATTGCTTTTGGCATTATCTGAAGGTGATAATGCTACCAACGAACTGCTCAACGTGAAGTGTGGTGAAAATATCATGATGCCGTTGTAATGATCCGACCCACCACAAAGATCTGCTTACCAAGACTGGTTCCTCAGTCTACTTAGTCTCCCATGTGAAACGTCGCGCAAACGATCTCAAATCTTGATCGAGAACTATGCCACCAAGTCCTGACTCAAAGTGAGATGTTATCACGTCGACAGGCCAGATTTCTCTCTGGCTAATCATCTATTCCATTCACGTCGACTTCACGGTGTATTACCCATTGAGCTGGCACGCTGGCCTGGGTTGCTGGTCATGCCTCCGGCGATCGGTTTCGGCGATAAAATGCGTTGGNCAAGGAAAGGATCACGGGACTTCATCGTCATTAACCACAACGAGTGGTGTCAGAAATGCGAGGACTACACAGATATCAAACACAGATGGCATAATCAATATAAAAAACCGAGGAAAATTTGGACTTGATTGATTCGTCTATGATATCGATACCCCGATGGTTATGACAGGATCCAAGGTCACCATCCCCGGGCTCCGGGATTTCAATTTTAGGTGCAATCAGCAGAATAATACGAATCTCTTAGCCTCAAACTGGAGTGATTACTTGGGTGTCCCTAAGACGACGCCGTAGTCCAGTTTGGATTTTGGCCTTGCCGTAGTTACACATCAAACGCAAGAACTATCATCTACAGGCAATATCAGTACCCTTCCTTTCGTCGAGGTAAAGGAGGTCTCCAGTTCGACCCCTTTAGTGCTCAAGCGATTCTTCCAGTAAGAGTTTCCTTCGACATCGCTAAATTCCCGGTGACACACTTCATTCTTAATGGACATAAATCCCTTGCTTACATGTATACCACCAATCAGATTTTCACGGAAGCTAAAGGGATGAAGCAAAGGGTCTGAGGATGACAACCAGATTATGGGCTGAGCTGGTAGTGACGTTCTGCAAGTGGGACACATCAGAAGCTAAAACAGTTTCAGAGAACTGGGAATGGGTTCGTTTAGGTCTCTGCCTTTTAATATGCAAAGATTTACATGTATACATGTATAGGTATGTTGCGTCACTTTGCACAATGACCATGACATGTCCAATGGCAGACATCTTTCAATCAGTTACTGCATTAGCGAGTAGACATGTACGAAAATAAATAAAAAAATCCATATTTTCCTGAAAATTGATAGTGAGTTCAGTTTTTCATTGGGTAAGCGAAACCCAACCAAATATAATCAATTCCACTTATCTTGGCACATTAAGTCGGGTATTTTTTCTAAGACGGATTGATGTTTGTAACCGCCAGTGTGTGAGACAGCCCGTCCCGTATATCACCGATTCAACTATGTCTGAAATAATACCAGATGATATCTCTTGTAATATGAGCATTTGACTTAATTGGTATTTCGTAATGGGACAGAACATCGTTCTCGATCGCAATCTTCAGACAGCGACTAATGAAACAAAAAACCCAAGTTCGTTACCGATATCATTACTTTATATATTGCCTATTGATCCTAAAGATCGAAAAGGACGGATGGGAAAAGATATCGTTCGATCAAGAGACGGTTTGTGAGCTCTTTTAGTACTGGTGACTTGTAGCGGATTTCGTGGGAGCCCAAGAATGATTGGATATAGACTAACTGATGATGGGTGCATTCTTTGGAAAGGCCCGAACCTGAAAGCAACAATAGAAAGATGCTTTGATTCTTCAGGTAGTCCAACTGCTCAAAGCAACGTTGGGAAGACGTATATGGTTAGCGAAGAATGAACCAGCAAGTCTACTGATCCATACTGAATTCAGTGATCTTGTGTCTGGGTTTTCTCAACAGAGAGATTATTGCTTTTGGCATTATCTGAAGGTGATAATGCTACCAACGAACTGCTCAACGTGAAGTGATGTGGTGAAAATATCATGATGCCGTTTTAATGATCCGACCCACCACAACGATCTGCTTACCAAGACTGGTTCCTCAGTCTACTTAGTCTCCCATGTGAAACGTCGCGCAAATGACCTCAAATCTTGATCGAGAACTATGCCACCAAGTCCCGACTCAAAGTGAGATGTTATCACGTCGACAGGCCAGATTTCTCTCTGGCTAATCATCTATTCCATTCACGTCGACTTCACGGTGTATTACCCATTGAGCTGGCACGCTGGCCTGGGTTGCTGGTCATGCCTCCGGCGATCGGTTTCGGCGATAAAATGCGTTGGTTTGTCAGTCTATTTTGTTCACCAAGCAAGCGGTAAATCGCTGAGAGAAAGATCTGCGACAGCTGTTTGCCAATTGGTGGCTAAGCATGAAGTTTACAAGGAACACACATGACAAATGCTTCCAAGATCGACTTGTTTACGAGGTGGCTAAGTCTGTGATTTACCAGACTTTGGAACAAAAAAGCAAGTTTCGTTTTTTACATGACTTAGGTGAGAATGGGGACATTTTGACGTGAAACCCCTTCAAACACAAGAGTGCCCAACAAGGAGTGGATGGAAGTTAGAGTACGCCATCCATTAAAACTTTCAAAGCAGCTAATGTACACATTTTGCCATTTCCTATGCCACTTTGGAACATTGAAATACCAACTTTAAAAAAAAGAACGACGAGCAAAAATTGGGTATCTTCACAATCAAAATTTAGAATGTACATGTATTTTGGAATTTTCAATGGGCTTCATTAGCAGATTTTACTGTCGCGTGAGTGTTGGTACTTGAATCCTGAAAAATGACACAAACAGCTCATAACCATTGTACATGCCACTTAGGTCAACAAATTAGCCTGTTTACCCACACAGTTTGACAGTGATTGTGATGTACATACATGCATATCTCAGTGCATACCCTATTGTAAATGCGCAACGTACATTTCAAATACATGTTATAGTGCACATGACGTGGGATGCTTTCTGGCCTGTGAAGTGAGCCAGGTTCCTCTACTTGAGCCTAATTGCAGTCAGAGTAACAATTTGATATAGTGCACTCAGAACTGCACGGAAAGTGCAGCTGTTTTGAATACATGGGAAGCGTAACAAGCCTTGCTGACTAATTTCACTGGTCAGTTCCCAGAAACAAGTGCTCTCATTGGCCCTTATGACTTAACAATAGGCAGTAACGTAACTACCAAAGCGGGAGCTTCCCATAATGGCGGTTTAGGTATGGTATTCTGCCCTGCAAACCAAGGACATTTCCGAATGTTTGCCATCATTGCTTTCCATCAAGCATTCCTCATTCTCCGCTTTGATGGAATTCAAAGAGCTCCCATCGTATCTCTTAACCTTCAGATCCGCATCTTTGAGATTCTGAACTTTGCTCTGATCCTCAACCCCAAAGCCGTATTCCTAACGGAAATGTCAATGAAGGTGCCAGTGGCAAATTGCCACTAATGCAAATTCGTGGGTGCAAGCTAAATGAACTGACTCAGTTACAGCAGGGTAAGAGGGGTTTTGTACGCTCTCTAATTGGATTCGAACCTTTCGAGGGCCATCGAACGCGAATGATGCGCATAATTTTCGAAGTCGGTCTGTTATGGCTTGGTAGGCTACATCTGTACCTCTAATCTGTTGTCAGACAGACGAGTCGACAGCGTTGGGTCAGTCGATTTCAAAAACAGCCCTACCGCATTGAGTTTTGCCGCAAATGTGCGCTTGGCCTTACAGATGCCATATAAGTGTCGCCGGAACGGAAAGAAACGAAACGGATTTACTCAGGGAGTGCTCATTATTTGTCAAACCAAGTTAACAAAAATACGGTTATTTTAAGCCTTAATGAACTGACAAATCTATTCGCCCTCTCTGCGTGCAGCTGACCGTTAGCTGTAAGAAATCAATGTTCTAAATTCAAAGTTTCAGCAGTATTACCTTTGTAACCTTCTGAAATAATGATTCATTTCTGGGACTACTGCCATCGTTACAGGGATTAAATTAGCTGAGAGATGTATCTCGTCCCAAACTTATAAGAATCTCTGTGCCTCTCAATCTCTATTATTTATTGACGTGTGTTTTCAGGGTGAAAAGATCATTTTGCTCAGGAATGTTGCTCAATGTTGGAAACCTGCTGGCAGTGTACACTGAGCCTTCTACGTCATTGCAGACATACATGAAGAGTCAGCAATCATGACGACGAACTGGTTGATCAGTTCATCTACATGTAGATTATCGCTGAGGCCGATTTACTGAGCGTAACCACGCCAACTAAAACCTTTGTTCTTTTCTTCTCGCATCGTTGCACAGCTTCTTATGAACGAACGTTTTTTCGCGTCTGCGTTCGTTCGTGCTCAGTATATACGTATGGGCCTTGGGTGTCTTCTACAGGGCAGTGATGACTTTTGATGTGTTTTGACTGAGCTCGAGTGTTAGACAAACCTGTTTGCACTCAACATTTTTCTGTAAACAGACATTGTATAAAATGTACTTTTATATATTGTACCTTACGCAGTAAAGCCTGTGTTAAAAGGCATGCATTGATCTGCAATATTTTAGAAGTGGTGTCTGTGTTTTCCGACTCAAGTAGGCCTATTCGTTGTAATGTATGTGCATTCACGTACAATAGGCCTATCATAAAATCTATGTATTCTTGCCACGCAGAGCTCCGATTGTGAATGGCTTTGCCATGCTAATGGATGCATGTAGATGTACATGTACATTATGCTATCATTAGTGAATTCGCTCTTTATTGTCAGTTTGACAACATTCCTGTCATCTCTTCTATTAAAGTGAGCTGGTCGTATCCTTCCTTTTCTGGCAACTAGAGGAAACAAATTAGACATCTTCCTAATTGAGCAGGTGGTTGATGGGGAGACGACGGCACAGAATTGAAAATATGCCAAATAATAGCATGTAACTATGACAACGGGGGACCAGACTTGTATTGGTTCTGAAATCGAATATCTAGCCACCTCGGGAAAACCATATTGATCAGAAAAGATGCATCGCTTGGTGGAAATCTATACTTTAAAAACGATACCGCCCTCAGCTTGGATTAATGTATCGCTGGTAGATAGAGGGGTCGTTACATCTGAAATAGATTTCTTTAGGGGTTACAAGGCGGATTTAATTCAAGGTGAACTATCCCCCGCCCTTGGTAACCGTGTCGTGATGATCATATTTCGGGCCAGTAGAAGTTTTCATCCGGCGATTGGCGACATCATTCTGCTGAGAGCGCACTCTAAAAACTCAAGTGTTAGATAGGCTACACTTAGCGGGTGTAGTTTTGGGTGTAACTCTTGAAGTGTAGGTCCAACACTCCACAGTGTAACCTTATGACACCTTCAAAGTGTTGAATCAAGATCTAACACTTCAGGTGTAAGCACAGCATTCTAACACTTATCAGGTGTTATTCCAACACCTCAAGGGACAGCCAGGTGTAATTACCCATAATGCCTTTCGGCCCTTTGTCTCCCACATAGAGTCGGCCATCTTGAATTCTGGGAGAAAAAGTGTGCAGAGCCGTGTTTTATCGAATTAATATTCTAATTTACAAGTAAGACAGGTGAGTTATGAATCCATTGTCGTGCAAAATGATTCAACAAGTATTAGAGATTTTCTCAAGCATCTTTGATTAACAGGATGTCACCGCGGAAGTGTGATATTATTGGATTTTGCACTAACTACTTGGCCCTTGCATCCTCTCCTATAATTGCAGGGCCCGCGTGGGTGCACTGCATGCCTGATGCACATAAGCATGCATGCTGTGTACATTAGGTGTAGCCATTACACTCTATATGTACATGTATTAGAAATACAATTACATAGGGCCCGTAGGATAAGAGTGTGCGTGTGTGTTATTGTGTAGCTACACTTCCAAAGTCGAACTAGGCCCTACATGGTCATGGGCACTGTGATGAGTCGCACAAATAGGCCATGGATGGTTAATGCATCTTCAAGCAGAATACATGCAGAATTTTGTTCGCAGAAGTGACGCCACTAAGAAAACATGATTCTGTTTCCTTTGCAGATGAGAAGTCAAGCTTCGGTTTCCTGATTAATGTGGCCAACCTGCTTCCTTGCAATGTCCGAAAAAGAAGTCATCAAGTATTGAGGGACCTGTTTCATTGACTTTAAACCGGTAAGAAGATTTATTTCGAAACATTCACTGTCACTGATCATTGTTGATTGTATGTCTCTTCTTGGAGGAATTCAGTATAATTCCTCCAAGGTCTCTTCAAACCCTGCCTTTGAATAACAGCCGTTGGGTAAACATGGTTTTTTTCTCTCATTTAAGGTTGGTACTATGAAGTGTTCAAAATTTCATCACTTGCAAAAACCATCAGAGATGACAGCCATCTTGTGTGTTGGAAGTCGAACAGAACCAAGCCAGTTCTTTACGACCGTGGATGAGAATGCCAAATTGTGATGACAGANGTGTACTAAGTGGAATACCCGCCATCACTTTATGGGTTTTACATCTTTTTGGAGACGTGTATAGGACATCACAGGACCAAGCAAATTTCTTCTACTGTGAGGGAACTTGAAAACAGTCTTTCTGACAGGAACTGCTCTCTGACTTGCAGAATTGTGAAAGTTATTCGATAGAACCATTCATAAGGACCCCTTCAGGACTGGTGGTTGGTGTCCTCAAATGAGAGGTGTCCTGATTTGGATTTTATGCCTGTGTTTTTCTTTTTGTAGATATGATTGTGTTCATTATGATATCTTATGCATGTGTGTTTTCCCAAAATATGTGTCCATGGATATGAATTGCTGTGAAAAGTTACAAAATCATTTATTTTGAGAATTGAACTGTTCGTATTTCCACGAGCATTTTCATGTACCGGTATGTTTTTAGTCTCATGTTAGGGACTAGCAGATTTCTGTTATTCTTTTCTGTGTGCCCATATTGTAACTAATGTGAGTCAATTTTCACACCCTGTATGTATTGAAACAGTGAGCAAAGAAAATAAATGATTGAATCTCGGCAATCAAATCTTGTTCTAATTATTGTTCAACCATTTTGTTGGTGGAGCAATTATTATTGGAACTTTTATGCAGCACCTTTGAGGTGTAGATGTTCTTCAATCAACACCTCCCAGGTGCAGCTAGGACACTTGCTAGGGGAGCAGATCAGCGAGTATCAGGTGATAATTTGTGGTATTAGGTTTGTCTACAGAGAGGATCGAGACAGATATAAACATGGGCAAGCGGGACAAATGCTCCTTGCCGTCAATGAACTTGTCTTCGGAATGTGAATGGCTACTTCTAGTTCTTCCTCGACGCATTTTTTTACTTCCAACTGCAATGCACCAGTTTTTTTCTCTTGATTTGACCTATGGTTTTCTTGTCTGTAGTAAATAGGTATTCAGCAACATAGCGTAAACCCAAGAATATTTTGTTTCGCTACAGTGCATGCTTGTAGGTTTGTTCAGCGGCGTAATGTTCCCATACTGTTTCGATTATTCAAAATAATCACGTCATTTTCCAATATGGCTGACCGGCAGTCATATTGTTTGCCAGATTTCTATAACGAGAATGAGGCCAAAATGGCCACACCGTAAGAGTTCTCGTCCGGTAGTCTAGCACAACGTACATCCAGCATAGCGTGCTCCAAATACGGCGCTAACATTGCCTTGAATTCTATGATTTTTTTCTTCACGTTCTTCCGAGGCCAACACGGAATCAACTTACTAATGTCAAGCCTTAGGGGCAA
>NMRB01001385.1:0-15449 GCA_002633025.1 Notospermus geniculatus
AAATCGCGCTACGTCATACCTTCATATACTTAGACTGGTACCCGGTCCTAACAACCGGTCGTGCCCATCGCGTTCGTGAATCTGATTGGCCGGTGCTGGCCAGGTGATAAGTATAGGAACTATTATATTGATACCTTTCTATTTTTAACACCTTCGTGATTGGTGGATTACCTGGGTAAAATGTAGGTCACCTTCTATCTGCATTCTGGTACGTCAGCCGAATTGAGAATTGAATAAATTTACACTAAATAACATCCAAATAAGTGACGTGACTGGCAAAATTCCGGCAAAGTTCCTCCAAAAACGGCGGCCAATCCTGGTTCCACCAAACAAGCCACGACTGCAGCGCGCAGGTTGCTAGGATCAGGTGCTAGTCTACGCTAAGCCTCCAACGCACAGCTGATTAACCACCACGTCGAAAGATGGCGGCACTATACGATACTATCGCCGTCCTCACGACTTCACTTCTGCCTGGTCAGTCTATGCTGATTCGCCTGTGAATCAAAATTCGTATTTATAATTTCATTTCAGTTCTGTTCTTATCGATTCCGAAATAGGAGCTGTAAGTGAGTTGACCAATAGGTGTCACTACGGCTCAATTCAATGCATATAGCGGACCCATTCTTTCTTGACTGAGCACCAGTCACGTGGATTTTCCTGCGTATTGGTCCGGTAGAATTTTGCTGCCATCTTTTGGCAATACGCGCGGCTGACTACTCCTATGACTAAGAATCTGTTAATACTACACCGCTTCCAATGCACAGGGCACGTCACGTACATTTTTGCCCTGGCGCGTCCAAACTGTATCATTTTTTGACCACAAACCAGACGTATTTCCATTTTCCGATGCACAGGGCACGCCATGTGCAGTGTTGCCCTGGAGCTTCCAAACCATAAGCCATGAACATGTTTATGTTTTCTGATGCAGAGGGCACTCATGTAGGGCCTACATTTTTGCACTAGAGCTTCCACATCTGGGGCCGATTTCACAAAGGGTGTTTAAGGGGTGTTTAAGAATTAGACGCGTGTAACTTCACTAAATGCACGCACTTCCACCATGCATTTGACCAAGGCCGGGTTTACATCGGATGACACGCGACATGAACACGCAGCCGAACAAAGGTTTCATGGGGATGAATCCTTTGTGAAGCCATTGTTCGCCTTCGTGTTCGTGTCGCGTGTCATCCGATGTAAACCCGGCCTAAGATACACGCGTCTAAGTCTTAAACACCCTTTGTGAAATCGGCCCCATATGTCATTTTTACGGTACCACGGCTATGTTTCCGTCTTCCAATGCACAGGGCACACCATGTACATTCTGCCCTGGCGATTCCAAACCGCATTTTTGACTATGCCACTGTTGTCCAAAAGAAATTCTGCTACAAAAATCAAGTGGGGGTGTCTTTACTGCTTTTCTCAGAGGGGCCTGGATTGAAGCACTATGAAAATTCGCAATGATGGCTCGCCCTTAAGATGTTTTGTGCATATCGCGCCAGGTCCATATTCATAAACATTGAGTCAAAGTATGATACCAGTACCAGTACTTATCTTTTGTGTTGAACAAAGGATAAGTATTACACTTATGAACATGGTCCAGAAGGTTGATTCGCCGTTACCATGGTTACTCTTCAAACTTGAACGCTGGAACGTCTTGGCTCCACTCTGAATAGTCCGCCTGAGGGGCCCTCCGGACCCATGTCCCTAGGGATAGCCTACATGTCCTGACCGGGTGACTATTGCTAGCCCTCATAAGAGGTGAAAGGGGACTATGTTCCCTATAGAGGCTATGCACTGACGTCATCAAATGACGTCATCAATGGGTATGACGCCACGCTGGATGGAACTGCGCAGGTAAAAACCGTCAAAAGCGCTGCGCAGTTCCATCCAACATGGCGTCACGCTGGCTGATGACGTCACGTGCATAGCCTCTATAGACAAATCCCAAATTTCCAGATCTGCGCACTTCCGCCGAAATCGCAAACACAATCTCGATCTGAAACCAGCTGACGTGACGCAATCCATGTCGTGGGGCTATCTGCCTCACGTCATTCAGTTCCAGACCGAGGTTCTGTTTGCGATTTCGGCGGAAGTGCGTAGATCTTTCTCGTTTACGTCAATTTGGGATTTGTCTATTGGACTACCTATATGACCGGCATGGAGAAAACGCGGAATTCCACGGAAATCCGCCAAGAATCCGTAACTGTAATTATAGCTTTTAACAATGCAATAAAGTATACACTGGCCTTAACACATGTAGCATATAATAATAATGAAACAACAAGGCCAAGCAAAGCAGTTGGAATGCAGCCACAGCGGGATTGTTTCTGTAGCCCGACCACCTTGCTACCTCGTATCTAGGCTGGTGCCAATATGATAAGAGATAAGGGGAGGGGACGGGAGAGGATGATCCACGTGACAAGTTCCACACCAGTTAATAGTACTGTATAAACTGCAGACCACCAAATTATGTCTAGCTTCCGCGTTTTCTCCATGCCGCGCTATACGACCGGTCAGAGCAGCAATGCCAGACGTCTGTGACCTTACAACTATGTACTGCGGTCTTGGCATTATATATATTTCCCGTTATTTGTTCTGAATTAAATGTTAAATGTGAATTTTTTTTTACATTTTCGCCTCACACTGAGGACATGTATAGATAGAAAATAAAATCACCATTGCAACTGATCACTTCATTTGCATAATAACACTGGCCACACATCAAAATGTAAAGTTAAAAAGGTAATCCACTCCAGTCTCATTCTTAAAAAGGAACGCTAGTAAAACTGGCGGATGGGGGGTGGGGCATCCCGTCGTGTTAGAATCTAATGCCTTTGTTATCCTGATGTCCCCCTATACTGTTTGTCACAGGATTAAGGGTCTTGGGGCCGTATGCTAGGGTCGGACTTCAGCAAGACTTTCATTAAAGTCTGACTTTTCTCAATGCTTCAACGGTAGAGAAAGTCCAACTTCAACTGTACTTTAGGCAAAAGTCCGACCCGAGCATACGGCCCTTGGTCTCTCTAGAGTCCAATTCAATGATGCCGCTTAATACGTATATCTGTTGTTGGGGGATATCCTATACCAGGGGACATTACATTCTATTACACCGGTTACACCAGATTTTCCCGCTGCCCGCTTTCGCTTTAAAGCTAACTTCTCCCTTCTTCACTAGAATCGAAATATTATCAAGAAGCACCCCCCCCCACCGCTCCCCAAAATTTTCAAATATACATCGGTCGAAAATAAATATCTTAAAATTTTCACTAGTTAATTCCAGTTTTACTTTCCCTTTGGTATATGAACTTCCTAGTTAAAAAAGAAACATGCGCTTGAATTAAGATAGAAATCAATATATTGTGTATGTACAGCACATTTATAAAACCTGTCCAATATAATCTCAAAGTCAGTCGCATCTTAAAGGGAATCAGTCGCGTCAGTAAAAGTGATACATACAAAAAATAATTTCGCGGCCCGCAAAATTCATCATCTCGAGTCACATACTTCTGTGTTTTAGTGAAGGCGGTCGGTCGACAGGCCTAAATCTGCAGTTTACCGCCTGCTAAATGGTATCCAAAGAGAGTGAAGTCGCCGTGTGGCAGTCATGCAATTATGCATTTATAATATGAACAATGTTCCATATAGTAGTCCTGTAATTTTTCAGAGATGGCGGCGATCGATTGTGTATTCGCACACTTTGACTGACACGATCAATTCGCTTTAAAGGGAGATGCCATTGTGTAAAATTTTGAATTTCTGGAATATCGTTCATACATTTAAATTCATTGATATCTGCAACATATCATTTTTTAATCGGCAAACTCATCATTTTAAGTATTTTATTGCATCCCAAGGGATGCAATATGTGCTCAATGCATATTTATGAAGGTACATGTACAACCTATAGGCCTAGGCAGTCACAGTATTATTAGCTTATTCACTACAATAAAGGGCGTCAGCCTATTGATAATAGGGAGGTTTAGAAATCAAATTATAAACGTAAACGTTAACGACAACGTTATTTTGTACCGAAAATGCGATATATAATCTGGTGAATGTGTAGTATGAAAAATAAGGTTGTCGTAAAGTTTACGTTTATCGTTTGATTTCTAAACTTCCCTAATAGTGACATCACAAGTCATTGCAATAGTCTCCATGGACTGATAAAAATTCAAAAGTTTATAATGAGTGGAGTCTCCCTTTTAAATGTCAATAAAAATACATGTACATTGTATACTTTGTGCATTATAAGCCATAATATTCCATTAGCAAAGCAATACATATCATGTACATTCAAAGTAGGGGCTTCACCCCATGGGTAAAATCCGATCACATCGAAGTGTTTACATGTAGGGTTTATGAGTATACGCATACACTCAGATTTAACTAAACGTCTCAACTATACCCCACGTCGGGCGTTGTCTACTAAAAAGTTTATAACTAGGTTAACTACGATCTTCAGTAAAAACATCGATCCTGCATAGTGGACGTAGAATACATGCATTCGAATGCAGGGAAGTAACTACGTCAAATCGCGCTACGTCATACCTTTATATACTTAGACTGGTACCCGGTCCTAACAACCGGTCGTGCCTATCGGGTTCGTGAATCTGATTGGCCGGTGCTGGCCAGGTGATAAGTATAGGAACTATTATATTGATACCTTTCTATTTTTAACACCTTCGTGATTGGTGGATTACCTGGGTAAAATGTAGGTCACCTTCTATCTGCATTCTGGTACGTCAGCCGAATTGAGAATTGAATAAATTTGCACTAAATAACTTCCAAATAAGTGACGTGACTGGCAAAATTCCGGCAAAATTCCTCCAAAAACGGCGGCCAATACTGGTTTCACCAAACAAGCCACGACTGCAGCGCGCAGGTTGCTAGGATCAGGTGCTAGTCTAGGCTAAGCCTCCAACGCACAGCTGATTAACCACCACGTCGAAAGATGGCGGCACTATACGATACTATCGCCGTCCTCACGACTTCACTTCTGCCTGGTCAGTCTATGCTGATTCGCCTGTGAATCAAAATTCGTATTTATAATTTCATTTCTGTTCTGTTCTTATCGACTCCGAAATAGGAGCTGTAAGTGAGTTGACCAATAGGTGTCACTACGGCTCAATTCAATGCATATAGCGGACCCATTCATTCTTGACTGAGCACCAGTCACGTGGATTTTCCTGCGTATTGGTCCGGTAGAATTTTGCTGCCATCTTTTGGCAATACGCGCGGCTGACTGCTCCTATGACTGAGAATCTGTTAATACACCGCTTCTAATGCACAGGGCACGTCACGTACATTTTGCCCTGGAGCGTCCAAACTGTATCATTTTTTGACCACAAGCCAGACGTGTTTCCGTTTTCCGATGCACAGGGCACGCCATGTGCAGTGTTGCCCTGGAGCTTCCAAACCATAAGCATTGACCATGTTTATGTTTTCTGATGCAGAGGGCACTCTTGTAGGGCCTACATTTTTGCACTAGAGCTTCCACATCATATCATTTTTACGGTACCACGGCTGTGTTTCCGTCCTCCAATGCACAGGGCACACCATGTACATTCTGCCCTGGCGATTCCAAACCGCATTTTTGACTATGCCACTGTTGTCCAAAAGAAATTCTGCTATATTCTGATATTGGGCTTTGAATTATCCACAAAGTAAGAGATGACAGTCTTGGTAGACGCCATTTTCCATGAACGATCCTAGTTTCGTCCTGTGTCCATTTCAGAATGGTCCCAAGTGATATGGAAATTATTTACAAGCAATAGTCTGTTTGTTTTTCATCGTACACACAAAAGCGAAACCCCGCAAAAAACAACTCGCGGCACAAATTTGTGCACATTACCGTATACATGTAATCTCGAATTTGAGTGAAAGCTGCGTCTGGAGTCATTTACGACTGAAATAGTTCCATATACCCCTGCTCCCCCTTTTTGTTCATGTCGTCAACATACACGGAAAGTTTCTCCAAGAAATCGTCGTCGTATCTCGGCACCAAAACATTGACGCATTTTTTGTCCTTCCGACGCAAATGGTATTCATCCATTTTTTTATCTTTCAAAAATTCGGCAAATTTCACCATCAAATCTTGAAATCTCTCCGCCATTTTTTCATCCAGCCATTCCAGTGGATACTTCTTTACCTCCATGACGTAGAAGAGCACCGTTTTGTAAACAAACGGCGTGATTGGCCCGAAGAATTCAGGTCGTCTGCATCCGAGGTGTTTCAATAAACGCAAACAGCTTCTGACGCAGCCTCGTTCTGACTGCAGTATCTTATCTCGTTCCTCGTGCGCGAAGCTCTGTATCCATAGCAACGGAGAAAATTCCGCCATATTGGAATGCTCCTGGCATGACTTGTGAGCCATAAACCGCCTGTGGCCAATACTCGTCCCTAGGAACAAATGCATCTCAAATTCCGCCGACGAAAACACTGGCCCATTCCCTGCTGTAGGTTTCACTACAGCGCCTCTATTGAATCCGATGGAAGTAAATGTGACCTTGAACTTTAGCGTGACGTCATCATCACCAGTAACCTGCTCGATTTTTTCAACCTTCGGAAAATTTTCCTTGAAATTTTTCGCTTTGGCAATATGGTCCAATTTGCTTTGAATATACTTCGAGAGAGCTAGCGGAGCGAAATATGAATTGCCCTCAGGGCCATTTTCCATGAATTTATCCCTTGAATTGTCGGCCGCATCTGATGTTTTTTTCAGCAGCCAGGACCCAGGACAGGCTGACTCTGGTTCCTCAGCGACCAAAGTTGTTTCAGAAGGCACCTAAAAAAGAAAGTAGCCAAAATATACGTCGAAGTGTGTCAGTATTCATTTGATAAGAAATTATGCTAGGTGTAACGTCGATCAGTGTTCCCCGTATTTCTGTGTTTTTCTTATTGTTTCCCTCCTGACGGATTAAGCGGCAACTAACCCAACAATAACCATTCTAGGCGGCGTCTATTGTTGGGGAACACTGCGCTACAGAAACACTCACAAATGTTACACCTGTCTGCACTGTCAGATCGTTCATTAAAGTCCTAGTTGTATGCAAAATTTGACATCATCGGTTATTACTGAAGTGTACAGAATACATAAATAAGCAATATTTTGCTTTTTGTTTTATCAAATTCGGATGAGCAGTTTTGGAGACATCGAGGAACATGTGAAATTGCCAGTGCTATTTTCCGTACAGTGAGGAACTTGCCAGGTCAAAAAGGCTAATTTATGCGTGATGTCATTGCAGGGATAATCGAAATCAAATCATATTTGTGACCCGATCTGGCAAAAGTAGGCGCATGTTGCAGTTGATCATCATTGGTCATTTGTGTATTCAACTATTATCACTGCAGCTGTCCACTAAATATTAACTGTCAACCTGCAGAGACGTACACTTCAACTGTTGTGTCATAAGTCCATTAACCCTTTCCTCGGTTGCGACATGCGCCAACTTTTGCTAAACCGGGTCAAAGTTTCATGCCTGCTCTACTGCTTTTAGCAAACAAGCATTGGGGAAATAATTTGCGTCGCTCCTTCTCGGCCACAATACACTGAGTGCTTGCTTCCATTAAATATAATTAAGTACTCGAAAAACATCTGATCAGATCAACAACGCTTCCCACAAAGTAAATACATGATGGGCTGATGTAAATGGGGCAGATAAATTAGTTAAAAATATTCAATCAAATTTATGTTGCAGCTGATACGGTACGTCGATCGACATTTTTCGTGCACAGCTTGAGATAGGGCGACGAATAATTAAACTAGCTGCTTGTAGGACACGAGGTAGGCCTACTGGGTCTACGTAACCGCACATTCTGAATGCAGGTAAAATCCCCAAGGTAAAATCCCAAGGTAAAAATCCCCTAAGCAAAAATCCTCAATTGGTAAAAATCCACAATTCAATTGAAGTTTTTCGACTTTTCTCCCCTTTTTGCAAAAAAATGTTTTTTAGACTTATCTATATCCCCAATCGGGGATTTTTACTTTGGGGATTTGTACCTGTTCCCGCGGTTCTTACCTGGATATTTAGCAGAAAATCACATTTGACGTCATCGCCGATTTGCAATCCTTCAGCAGCAGTACCTAAAAAGAAAAAAAAAACATTCTGTCTGAAAAACTCTGAAAGATTTCGCGGAGATTGTCGAAGTTTTCCGAAGGCTGCCGACCCGTTGACTGAACGAAGAGTGTGTACATGTACATGGATGTATTGTATTTGTCCTAAAATCGCGCGGCCAAGAACAGACCGTCCAATGAAACTGATTAATTTTTAAACTCCCACCCCGATTTCCAACCGCTCCCCGCATTACCCGCGCTCAGAAACTGCTTCGGTTCACGCGATTATCAGCACATGACCAATAGGAGTCACTAGTGTTAGAATTGGCGCCAAACTAGTCGGCCAATCATTTATCCGCTTTCAGAACAACTTTGGGGCCATAGCGACGGATAGGGATATCGTAGCTGTAAAAATACATGACAGATTAAAAATGAAATGGTCCATGGACCATGTGCTCACCGGGTTGGACATAATAGTCCAATGACAGAGGGAGGTACATATCAGTTATGAGCAATCTCGTTCAAGTCATTCCCAGGTAGGACTTCGATGATTTTGGGGTTATGCCACCTAGCGGCCATATTGGATGTCTGATCGGGCCGGAAATTCACATGCACATAAAGGTCATCTGCAGGGGACCACATAGCACATTGGAACGCTTTGGGTCAAGTCGTTCCTGAGTTACAGCACTTTGATGATTTTCGGGTTACGCCACCTGGCGGCCATATTGGATGCCCGATCAGGCCGAAACGTCAGATGGACATAAAGGTCATCTGCAGGGAGCCACACAGCACATTGGAGCGCTTTGGGTTAAGGCGTTCCTGAGTTACCGCACTTTGATGATTTTTGGGTTACGCCACCTGGTGGCCTTGTTTGAATTCAAATCAGGCCGAAATTTGACGTGCATGTAAAGGTCATCTAGAGGGAGGTAAATATCAAATTTGAGCACTCTGCATCAAGCCGTTCCCGAGTAATAGCACTTACTTGATTTTCAGGTTACGCCACCTGGCGGCCATACTGGATGTCCAATCGGGCCGAAACTTGGTATTTTTAAAGGTACCCCTCCAATGCATGTTTATGCAAAATATGAAGTCACTCAGTGAAATAATGACAAACTGGGGCAGGTTCGTCACTTTTGTCGAACTTTGACCTCTGTGACCTAGAAAAGTAGGTCAAATCAAAAACCCGTTATATATGTTATGTATCCTTATTAGATACACCTATGATAAAAATTTGGAGAAGATCCATTCATTAGTTCAGGAGTTATTGCACTTTTTGTGTTTTTGGTTTCCGCCACCTGGTGGCCAAGCTGAGAGTCGAATCGAACCGAAACTTGGTGTCATAGGTCATCTGACCTAGGGGTATATATGTACCAAGTTTCAGATCAATAGCTCCAGCGGTTACAAAACGTGCCCTGCTAACGGACAACGACGACGACGGACGACGNAGATCGGCGTTATGTGGTCAGACCGCTTAGCTCCAGTGATCAGACGAGCCGCTGCATTCTGCACTCTCTAATCATTCCAATATTCGGCTTCCAGCCCAACATCCTCGTAAATATTTGTCTAAGGCGCGGGTTCATCAGTCATTTAGGCACCACTGGTTCCATCTCCGAGTCGAAATTGGCAGAATCCGCCACATTACAGATAGCGTCAAAATGCATCGATGTAGCACGGCGGTGTTTGGAACAACTTTTTTGACGTAAGGCTGAGTTCACATGATAGGGAGGTTTCGAAATCAAACGATAAACGTCAACGTTAACGACAACTTTATGCAATACAAAATCTGGTTAATGTGAACGGTAGTATGAAAAATAACGTTGTCGTAAAGTTTTGGTTTATCGTTTGATTTCGAAACCTCCCCAGTGGTGTACGGTATACGAACACGCTCCAAGATACAGAAAAGCACAAAATTGACACACAAAATGATAATAAACAAGAAGTCAATCTCCAGAATTCACGAATTTTCGACCCCAACCGGACTCTTTTTCAAGTGGAACTTTACAATCTGAAAGATTCAGATTGTAAAGTTCCACTTGAAAAAGACCCCGGTTGGGGTCGAAAATTCGTGAATTCTGGAGATTGACTTCTTGCTTATTATCGTATACGAACACGCTGGTGAACAATGGCCTAATAAAGGGTTCATGACCATGAAACCTTTTTTGACGTACATGTAAGGCTGAGTTCACATAAGCCGTGGTTACACTACATAAAATCCCCGGGTTTTCTTCGGTCACACCTATGAATTGCCGATGCAGAATGTCCGCATAATTCCCAGTCCGCCGGACACTGGCTAACAGGGTACATTCATTAACGTTACACCGGGCTTCAAGAAACCCGTGTGTCTGAAAAACACGTGTTTTTTGAAACACGGCAACCTCGCCGTGCTTTTCGAAATCCCCGTGTTTTCGTTAGTTCTTAGCACGGCTACAGATGGCGCAGCCATTAAGTGACGTCATTTTTGCGCCTCCGACAATGTGTGCCAATACAGAAATGACCGAAGAGTCAGTGCATGCAGTGCAACTGTTGCCGGGCTACTTAACTACAGTGCAGTAGTGTGACCTCTCGTCGTACACACGGGTTGACACGGGTCTGGAAAAACACGGGTATTTTTAACAGGTGTAACCTTAGCTATTGTCTGAAGGAAGAGGATGTGTTCGGTCGTGTTATATCATGCTTGGACAATGAATGGCCACTTGACCACCATCTTTGTTGGAAAGGCCTATCGTGACTTCAGTATTCCAAAACTGTCCGAATTGTCTTCGTAAAGCGGCATATCCACGTGCAATATTATTGCACAATATGAGGATCAAAATGGGCAATATTATTGCCAATCTTTCTCCCATCGCCCATTATGCCAGAAGCACATGACACCCATTTTGGGCCCCATATTGTGCAATAATATTGTACCGTGGGTTTATTGAAGAGTTTTGGTCGGCCATGTTTACATCACACAATGAATGCCCTCAGTTACGTCATCCAATGCTGTGCTGGTATAGGCCTTGGCCACATTTTTTCACCACGACTGGACTGAGCACACAATGTAGTACATCTAATGCCTGAACGGATAAGGGAGTGAAATTCATTTTTGTCTATTGTAGGAAATTTTGGAGAATATTCGTGGATTAAAAATGAATTCGAGAGCTCATTGAGGAATCTGGCAGCTGCAGGACATGTATATGGGTATGTACTTTAAATTGATGTTATAGCCAAAGTCGGCCATATTTTCCTAGAGGGTAATAATAAACACTGAATGTACAGTGAATGTACAGCATGTTTTAAAATATCTGCAAAAACAAAAACTTGCCATGGATGTCTCACATAATACAGCAGTAATATTTGTAGGCCCTAATTGCAGGTTTTAAAACATGGTGTACATCAATGGTGTATACATTCACTGTACATTCAGTCATGTCAGTGTTTGTTACTACCATCTGGGGAAAAATGGCCGACTTTGGCAAGGTATCTATAGCGGCCGCCATTTTTTGTGTAAATTAGCCAAATTTTCGAACTTTTCGAATATATTTCGTGTACATTTTATTCGCTGCTTGCTTGCTGAAATATCTTTATGCAGTTCTAAGTGGCTTACTGTATGACCTTTCTTTTTTTGAAAGCCTCTGACAGTGCAAAATCCCATTGAAAAAAACCCAAACAATGGCAAAATCTTCAAAAAAAGATGGCGGCCGCTAATTTCGCAAACTGTGTATTACATGTACTTTGAATTTTTCATGAACTACTATTTACCGTGTAACCTCGCGCTGATAGGTCCATTCATACAGGCACGTGACCCGTTGTAAACTAAAAATGCATTACCAAAAACACAGCACACAGCGTCGATCGACAAACAATTATACCACCAGCAATGTAGTATTTGATCATCAGATTTTTTTGTTTACATTCGGGAACTTCATTTCCCAGATATCAATAGCAACGCTCCACGCATTGTCCAAATACACTACATCCCACATGCGAATATCTAATTTATACGCATGGAGATTGCACTAAAGCTGTCTCGATGATTGTTTTGTTTGGTCATGCTCTTCATAATAACGCCCAATGGAGTAGCGTCATTAATTATCCGCGGGACGTAAATTTATGTACACTGTCAACGCAGTGCATCGTGACAATAGAATGCACAGAGATATAAGGATAAGTGAATTAGTTGGTGATATTAGATAGGTTGAGATAAGTAGCGAGGTTTCGCAAATCATACGAAAAACAAAGTACTAAGTAGTACGAATACGAAATTGGACTTCGTTTCCATGACGTACACAGGCAAAATGACGTACATGTACATACTCAGGACGTACAGCTACTTTTATATCCGCCGTATAGTACAATGGATCATCCTCTGGACGTCCGGTGTACGTATGGCCTACGTACGGAAAAATATGTCCGCCGAGTATATGCCGTACGTATGGCATGCGTAGGCATACGCCATATATCCCGCGTACATACGACGACGTACATACAAATTGAATCTAGCTACTTTTATATACGGTATATACACGCAACCAGGACTGGCGGACGTATGCCGTATATACGCCATACGTCCGCCAGATGTACGTCATTTTCCCTGTGTAATGTATTTCAGGAGATGGTTGGAATCCCTTCCCCTACTTATCGGTGAGAGTCGCTAGTTCCCTTGGAAACTGTCACCAAGTCATATACATGTACATGTATGCTATTTCTATCGTTCGGTTTCCTGTTACCCATTCGTCACAAGTTTCCTAACCCCTCTATCGCTGTCCATGCATCAAATGATCCATCGGCTCCAGTCGCCTGTTCCCCTTGGAAACCATTTCCAAGTTAAACTGCTATCTTTATGGTACGGTTTCCTGTGACGCATACATCAACGTTTCTAAACCCCTCTATAACAACTATCGCTGTATCCCAGACTTCTTATCGATGTTCCCGGCCAGTTCCCTTGGAAACCGCCTGCAAGTCAAACGCTTCATCCCTCATTGTAATTCCCAGCCAAGTTCTATTTTCTGAATCAGAAATTTAGCTCGTCACGGCTTGGAGATAGCCCGTCAGGTTGCTTGTGCAAGCATTGTCTATCGTGGCCACAGAGTCCGGCCATTATGGGGAGGGCTGTCAGGCGCGGATCCAAGGGGAGGGGGCGCACCCGCCGCACGCCCCCCCCCCTTTCGGCCAACAAATCTGTAAAATCGGACCGTGAAATTCTGAAATTTGGAGCAAATCGTTGAAATTCACCGCAGATTTCAATGTTTCTAGCACAGTACGCCCCCTCTTTCCCGAAATCCTTGATCCGTCCCTGGCAGTGGTTGGAGTGTCGGACTTATATCCCACGTGCCGTGAGTTCGATTCTTTGGTCGGGTCAAGTATAGACGTTTACAAAATTATAAGAAGAGTGTGTTATGGCCTGATCGGCTGCGACTCTATATCATCTTTACGACTCCAGCGCCGCCCAATTTCGTTGTTAGCTCCGACTCAAGATCGTCCCTACGACTGCAGCGCCACCTGACGTCTTTCTTAGGTCGACCCGCCGAGATTGTCTCGACGACTACAGCGCCACCCAACGTCTTTCTCAGCTACGACTCGAGATCATCTCGACTGTAGGCCCACCTACAGTGTAATCTCTTCCTCAGCGACGACTGAAGATCGTCTCAACGACTGCAGCGCCGCCTAACGTCTTAGCTACGACTCGAGATTATTCTGACGACTGCAGCGCCGTCTATCGACTTTCTCAGCTTCGACTCAAGATCGGCCCGACGACTGCAGCGCCGCCCAACGTCTTTCTGAGCTGCGATTCCAGATTTCCCTGACGACGGCAGCACCGCCCAACGACTTTCTCAGCACCGCCCAACGGCTTTCTTTGGGCTTTCTAGATCACATCACATCGGCTACATGTAGTTACGACTAGCCGCCTTTATTTGCGGATCGCCCATACCTTGGAAGTTGATAATGGTGTGAACACCATTAGCGCTTGCAGTAAATGCGCTATATACATGTATAGCCTACATGAATGCGTCATTACGTACTGCGTGTCTAGGCAGAGGTGTCAAACCGCAAGTTCTATTTCAAATATCATGTTCCCTATACATATCTGAACTCTCGATGGTGTGACCAGGGACATTAGTAGAACAAATCACGTCAAATCTCACGAGAGCGTGCGTGAACAACAAATCCCACGTGGCCCTAACTCGATTACGTTCATTTTCACACATTATACCTACAGCGTCTCTCACGGTATTAGTGAGACATACCTCGGGGACGAGAATGACTAACGTTAAAGAGAATCAGTCACCACCCAGAGGGGAAGATGTCGAAAGATTTTTGTGGGCCGTTTTATTGCCCGATATTTTTACTATAGTACTGATAGTTGCTGGTGTGAAAGGAAAGAAAATCCCTAGGAAGGTTGTCCTAGGAATATTCTTATTACGTTCTTATCTATGGCGATTGGTTGATTTTTTAATCGAAAAAAAAATGTTTCTTACTCTACGTTCTAAAAATTACCCTTTCGTCCGGTAGGTGTCGCTACGACACATCAACCAACCTGACCTTCATTGTAACCTCGTCCCCACATACCTTACTACATACAGCCCTCATGTAAAAATTACTTCAAGGGAACGAGTTCTTACCAATAGGTTCTGGGTCCGGGAAGATTAACTCTGGAATATCACCCTGTAGATGAAGACGGAAGTAAGCACCGATGTGTTTGGCCAGTTCTGTGACGTCATGAGGGGGTTCCCCGGAATTCCCTATTTTGTCTTTCAGACATTTCTGTAACACTACTTGTAGGTACTCCATGACTGAAAGAAAGAAAATCGAAACGTTGGCCAAGGTACTCAAAAAATTTTGCCATGCCTGGCCGCTGGGTGTGAAAGGAAAAAAATTCATCCGGAAAAACTGTCCTGGGTACAAAAGATCCTTCTGTTACACTGTTACTGTTACAATATATGGCAATTTATGAGATGCAGTTTACACCTCACTAATGTCACTTTGTGAGGTGCAGTTCACATCTTGCTACATGTATATGTCACTTTGTGAGGTGCAGTTCACATCTCGCTCTATGTCACTTTGTGAGGTGCAGTTCACATCTCGCTCTATGTCACTTTGTGAGGTGCAGTTCACATCTCGCTCTATGTCACTTTGTATGTAAGGTACCAGTACAGTTCACATCTCGTTCTCTGTGACTTTGTGAGGTGCAGTTCACATCACACAATGTCACTTTATGAGGTGCAGTTCATCTCACTCTATGTCACTTTGTGAGGTGCAGTTCACATCTCGCTCTATGTCACTTTGTATGTAAGGTACCAGTACAGTTCACATCTCGTTCTCTGTGACTTTGTGAGGTGCAGTTCACATCACACAATGTCACTTTATGAGGTGCAGTTCATCTCACTCTATGTCACTTTGTGAGGTGCAGTTCACATCT
>NMRB01001385.1:23538-33786 GCA_002633025.1 Notospermus geniculatus
GGGCGGGGAGATGAGAGGGAAGGGGGATGACATGGATGAAGGAACGAAAGGACATTTAATACTTACCTCACACCCTTTCATGTACCGGTATTGGCCTAGGCCTATTCCACATTGACTATTACCGCTGGCTGCTACGATAGAAGCCGACACGCGAAAATGTACACAGCCTGCAGTGTGTGTCAACCACACAAGCTGCACCCCACAAGGACCTATCCAAATAGAGGCGTTTAGACCAAGGGGCGTGGCACTGTAATGTTGAAAATATTGAGCATACGTGCACTGACACTTACCTACAAATCCATTTAATCGATGAAAATCCTAACAAAGTGTAAAATGCAGTTTTATCCTGACTGCAGTAGCACAGCCTGCAGTCATACGACTCGCAGACGACTCTTAATTCTGCAGCAGACGGCTGGTGCAAATGACGTAAGCGTTATTGATTTTATTCGAGTTCTATGCTCTGTTTTAGATGTTCATGAAAACGCATTAGAGTGCGTTTCCTGTGCAAACCGCTGTCATTTAGAAGTCTGTCAAACCGCTGTCATTCAGCCTCGACTGCAGGTGTACCTGAGGAGACCTGGGGTGGCCCATCTGCCGATAGTGCTGTACATTTTTCCATGCATTTTAACACCGATAGGCTGTTGAAGCAGCGGAGTTATGCGGCTACCCCTGATAGTCTAGTGGTTGTCGCGTCCATTTCGCAAGCGGCAGGTCCTGGGTTCGAATCCAGCCATGAGATTTACCGTCCCAGACTCTTCACGTCCGTCCGGACAGTTAGCCGTTGTGGTGCCTTGTACATGTACCGTGTGTCTTTGCCAAACAATGCAGGGGGACATCAGGAAGACGGGGACATTAGATTCTATCACACCTGGCCATACGGGATTATTCATCCCTGGCTACACGCCTGTCGCTTTGGAGAGTAAGCCATGGTGCCTTGTGTCTTTGCAAGACCAAGTAAAAGACCCCATCCAAGTGAGGAACATGAGTAGCTTGAGATGGCCTCTTCCAAACTTTACCAGTCCAATGCTTCCAATGGCTTCGGCTCTGACGGAAAATCAAAATACAACACTGCAAAGTGTTTCGGGCGGAAGACCAAACTTTGAATTACCAACGGCAAATATGACCATAAACGAACATGTAAAGAGCGTGTAACCTTACAAACTGTAACATCTAAAACCCTCTAAAAACCTGAATATTGTATAAAGATGTAACACTTTTGATCAAAGAAAGTTTTTGATAAACAACGTTCCATTTATTAGGGCCGACTCCTTTACATGCATACATGTAGGTAACAAATTATAAAAGTAGATTTTTTAGGAGTATGAAAAATCAAAAACCTAAGTTATAGGTTTTTTAAAAACCTATAACTTAGGTTTTTGATTTTTCATTAAAAGTTAAAATTTTTAAATTCTTAAACTCTCGAATGCTACAGAAACAAAAACTAAAAAAAAAAACTTCCCCTAACATTTCTTATAACTGTATCCTGTTTCAACCTGTCTACCTGTCAACTGGATGAATTCCCGGCGATGGAAAATCCCTAGCGGGAAATCCCGTACAAAAATAGGATGCATCATATCCCGAACGGACAATAACTTCAAATTGATAGACATCATTCACTGTCAACTCATCGTCTGAACAATTACCCCAATTATCTCCTCATTGTGGGCTATTTCTGCGTGAATGAGATATCGCGCTATGCACAGCAGTCAATGTATATGTAGGACGCGCTGAAGCATTGCATTCTTGAAATATCACGTTCTGAAAGATAAATAAACATCGCACTGTGTTCGCCACTTCTTGACCCTGTTTTTGTCATGTTTGCTTTGGAAAGGCCACAAGCAAGATCACTGATCTATTTTTAGTTCAACACAGTTCTGCCTTGAAGGTGCGTTCACACCCAAACGAATCCGGTGCCTTTTGCGGTGCGGTCCGCAGCGGAAACTGTCGCTTGCGGCAAGCGACGGTTTCCGCTGCAGTTTGCGGCGCTAGAGCGGTTTTCACAGGCATTGGGATAAATAACACGCGTTGTATTGTTAAACCATCGAAGGATTATCCCCGGATTATCCAAAACCCTGTGAAAAAAAGCCCCGGCGCGGTAAACCGCAGTGGATTCCGCTGCGGTAGGCCTGTCTCCACTCAAGATCAGGGTAGGGGGAAGACAGTCGATTTGCGGACTTGCGGATCTGCAGACACAAAATGCAGAACCTGGTCTTCAGATGGCACAACGACGTCTTCGGGAAATTCCCCCATAGAAGCAATTTTATGGTGACCACAAAAACTGCCAGTGTGCGGTGGCCGAAAATGGTAGACTAGTCCCCTGTCCTCGAGACGCTCCGCTAATACGTATAAATCAGAGCGTTACGAGAGAAGGGGAACAGTCTCTCAACGTTGCTGGCCACCGCACGTTGACATTTTTTGTGGTCACCGTAAAATTGCTTCCACGGCAAGAAAACAAGTACATGTACATGTACCCTGCAGATCGCCGTTGTCCAACAGTTGCCTAGGAGATATGAAAGCAGAAATATACTGTTGTCTCGCCAAATCCGATTCTCCGTTGGAATTCCAACTGTGTTGCAAAGTACTGATACACTAGTATCAGATATTCCCAGATAAAAAAAATATACATATATACATGGCCTACATGGTAATATCGTGCATTTTGAATAGCTTTTGACTGACCTGGATTCAAATTCATATGCGATATGGCGATTAAATTCCGACACTTTGCAAAAAAAACAAACAAGGTTTGCATTGCAATCACCTACCGGTAGTAACCTGTTTGTGAGCACACCACACACATGCTGTTGAAAGTCGCAGCTGTACAGATGTAGAAGTGCATTTACATGTATTGAGTATCGAGCGCGAGGCCGTATTTGATTTTTCCGTCACGAGCCCAGCCAAAGCGCTACTCATGTTCCTCACACTTGGCGCATAGGCCTACCTGAGATTTTTCGTGGGATTTTTTTGGACAGTGCCTTTTCGACTGCTATAGAGCGACTGGAGAGCAGCTGGTTTTGTCGCCGACTCTGCGGCAGATCGTTGCATCAAGCGACCAGTCACTGTGGTCACCCGGTTAATCGTATCTCATCTCATATCTGATCATCAACACGCAGGTGATTCAAACGTAAAATCTTTTTTTCGTACGCGATTTTTACCCAAGCATAACTAATCGTGTTGACTATGTTTTGCAGTTGTTTAGGCAAATAGAAGGGGCGATAGCTTATTATGTAAACACCCGTCACCCCTTCCATTTACCAGATGAACTGCGAATGCGACAAGCACCATTAGTTATGCGTCAACGACTTCGCGTACGAATAAAATAATTTTGTGTTTGAATCACCAGCGTGATCAAGAGACCAAAAATTCAACACGTTTAATTTTCGGTCGCAAAGGCCAATTGACCTTTGCAACTAGTCGGCCGAAAAAAAAGATGAAACCTTCGTCCGCAAACGATTCCGATGCGACGCCAAAATAGTCGGCGACTTCATTCGCTTCCGGAGGTCGTCTGTCCATTGCGGAAGGTTCACTGAAATAGTCGCAAGTGTGGTCGCCGAGCGACCTCGCACCCTTCAGCATGGCGCACACGAGCGACTAAAATGGGGGCGACTACCGATGCGACTACTAGGTCGCATGCGATAATTACCTTTGGGGTCGATCAGTTATGTCATCCGCGACATCACTGATCTCCCAGTGAAGCATTTGTCGCAAACGAGTCAAAAAAAACCTAAAAAAACTAAAAATATGTTCAGTCGCTCCTGTAGTCGCCTAGAAAATCGCTCAAAAAATCGCTCGTGTGCGCCATGCTTTCAGGGCGGCGCACACTTGCGACTAAAATGGGGGCGACTACCGATGCGACTACTACGTCGCCGGCGATAATTACCTTTGAGGCCGATCAGTGATGTTATCCACGACATCACTGATCTTCCAAGGAAGCATTTGTCGCAAACGAGTCAACAAAAAACTAAAAAAACTAAAAATGCGTTCAGTCGCTGCTGTGGTCGCAAGGCCGGTTGCCTAGAAAAGTGATCGAAAAATCGCAAGTGTGCGCCGCCCTTTCGACGTCGCGGTCGCCAGTCTCGTCGGTGATCGCACGATTTTGGTCTCAGGTGTGCAGCGCGCATTATTGCCAAGTCACGGCGCATTTTGTAAGGGAACACTGGCAAAAGGGGAACATCTGGGGATGTTACACGAGTATATCAAACAGCCTATAGTGCGGAAAAGTAAATTCATAAGGACTTTCATTGTTGGAAAATAAATCACAAACGTATACTTGAGATGCCCTATTTGTTTGTTTGAGTGCTCTACATTCGTTTTTGAGTTCAGTACTTCAATGACGGGGCAAGCATTTAGCAGAGGCCAAGTGCGGTATATTTCTATGAGGGTACTTCAGTGTGCATGCTTGGATTGGAGTGCCATCAGGAAGGCGGGGCACCGTCCTCAAATCCGCGATGGAATTGTGGACGGAAGTGATCGGGAACACTCACTTCCGCCCAAAAGTCCTTATCCATGATTGGTCGATTTTATGTGGATATAAATTCCTGATTTAATATTGACGCAATATAAAATAAGAATTTACATGTAGGCCTATATGGACATTAAATAAGGAGTACGATTTTATATCCTCATTTAATAAAAACTCAGCTGCGATTGGTTGATTTAGTGTGGACATATTCGTGATTTATCGGAATTAATATGGACATTAAAGGTGCTCTAGTTCGAATTGTAAACATTACGGTGTGCCACCTATTGTCAACTTCTGGTACTAACAAATCAGCTAAAATCGAATTAAATCTTGCCTTTCACAACTTTTCGTTTGTTTTTGAGCGTAAAATCATAAATATATTTCAGTTACAAGAATATTTATCAAGATAGATATAAAAATAGATAACATTAATGTTTTGGTATAGACGGTGCTGCCACCTGTCAGAGGAAAAATAACTATTATAATCAACCATGTAAATAAACAAACCGTAATGTTTACAATTCGAACTAGAGCACCTTTAAATAAGAATTGTGTTCACCCCGGCCTGCGATAATCCGTGAAATTCTAACACGCTATAGGCCTACTCAGCGCCTATCGGCAGTTAATACTATAACGATACGGACCGGTCGGCCCTGTAGGCTATAATATAGGCCTCAAACATGCAGTAGGCCTATTAAGGGCATTTCACAGACTCGACACTGTCAGCAAGTACGTATACCTACCAGCCAAACAAGGCCATGCAATATCAAAACTAGGCCTACATTTATCCGAACAATCTTACCTAAAGATTATGTATTCCTTATATCTACAGCTTCTGCTGGAAGAAAGTGTGAAATTAAACAAAAAGTATATCGCCACAGCTCTAGACACTCGTGTCGCCTGTCAGCGTACTCCAGTTAAATGTCGACTATCAGGCCTACATATAGCCTACATTCTTCTGTCCAGGCCTGTTGTCCCAGATCATCATTCAGACTTACCATAATATATGTATTGTAGTATAGTGTCATATCATCGATTTTAACTGCATGAAGTTAGTGTCAAGTGGTAAGCTTGCAGTCCATGTACAAATTCGTGTCGTGTCTTTGCATACAGACAAGTATTTGCATTTGCATTTGCATTTGTATTTGTATTTGCATTTGTGTGTGTCAATCAGGGCCGAAGCCACAGAGTAGGGCCTAATATTTGCCCTGGTAAATATGGAAGAGGGCATCTCAAGCTCATCTTATCGAAGATGCTCGAGCTACTCATGTTCCTAACTTGGTTGGGGTCTTTTAGTTGCCCTTGCGAACTCATCCTGAGAATCTCAGGTCATTTACGGTCGTACCCTCCCTCAATGCCGAGAAGGGGAGCCGGTTGTGAAGACCCTGGGTGCGAGGATGTTGCGAACTGGTCGTGCCAGTCAAAGTGTTTAAATAGAGAATCAAACGCCGCCCGATCTTTGAATCTATTACATACATGTACCCACATCGGGGATTTATTGCCTACTACATATTTGCACAACTGCTGTGGCTTTGGTACCTTTGAGCATAGAACATGGTCAATTCCAAATCTAGGCTTATCAAGGGGCTAAAATACGAAATTTGTAATTTTTTGAAATTGTGAATTTCGTGGGCCACGAAATTATTCTTGGTGTCACTTTTTACTAACGCGACTAATTCCTGTCCGATGCGAGGGACGTAGACAAAGTGCTCAGCCGAATTTGGTCGAATTTGGCACAGCGTTATGGCGCACCTGTAACTTCAAAATCTATTGGATCTCAAATGCGTTATTTGACTGCCGACGTAGAGGGAGCCACCTAGCGGCAGTAAGACGAACCAAAAAAATGTATTACAAAAACGTAGTAAATCGAGTCAATTCGCCGACAACGTAGTTAGCCCCTGGGTTGGAGAGTGGCGCGGTGGCGCCGGCTGTCGAGAAAAAGTGACATTAAGGTGGGATGATATACATGTACACTGCCTCTTGAAAAATACTGGAAAAGAGGGTGACACTTCCATTTTATTGGCCGTACAAGCTTCAGACTTTCAGCACTTTTACTTTACTAGGTGTAGCAATCACTCCTATGGTCAAAGTCAAATTTGCCACGAAAATCTCATGAAAAAATGTCAAATCTCAAATTCTGATATCCTCTTGATTTTTCAGATGATATATAGGACGTCACCTTCCAAAATTTCGCAAATTTTCGACCCCAACCGGGGTCTTCCTCAGGCACTTTTCAGTATGGAACTCTTGATTCTTTATTTTTTTGACATTTCACGATATTTAGCGAAGATTTTTTACCATTTCTTCAAAAAAGAAATAATAATTCATATGAAATTGCTTTTAAATGCATATCAAATGAATATTCGTCAAAATTGAGGCTTTAGAATTTAGTGATATTTTGGGATTTATATATCTCATGGATTTTTCAAAATTTTGGTAATCATTATATTTGGCCAAAGACATGCTATGTGCTGGATGAGTGCTCTAATCAAAATTATTGCATTCAGGGTCAGAACATTATGACAGGTACCAATATTATTTGGGCGTTCAAGCTTGAAGCTAGAACTAGCGTCCAATGGAAATACCTAGTAAGTCACATTTTTGGAAAAAATGAGTTAAGCCCAAATTCGCTCTTGCTAGGTATTTTTTTTAATCATAATAAACAGTTTTTGTTTGCAAAATGTCCGCCAAAGCCTCGGAAAGACAGTGGTGCACTTACTCGGTTTTTACGTCTAAGTCATCAGAATTGTGACTTATATGTTTTTACCTTTGCAAATTCAGCATGAAACCAGAGGTAAAACATAGCAGATTGCATTTAATCCTGTTGTGTGGCATATTTTTAATTAGGAGTGTTTTCCACAACAAAACTCCTCCAAGTTGTCATTCCACATAAACCCATTTTTCTCGAAAATACCAACATGTGACATACTAGAGGTATTTCCATTGGACGCCAGAGAAGTTGTCCGGTGTTCAAGCCTGCAGATTAAAGGCTCGTCTACACGATCATACATTTGTTCAAAACATCATCATACATTTGTATGATGATGTCCAAGCTTGTTTGTCGATTTCGGTCTTGTGACAATGCAGCTTTTGAACATCATCATACATTGTTCAAAGCAGCATCATAATCTTGTATGATGATGTCCAAGTTTGCTGCGGATTTCGATCTACAGTCCAACATTCATGGACATTGTATGATGAAGTATGATGAAGAAAGTATAATGTTGGATGCTGTTCAAGTTTGTTGGGAAAACCGTCCACACGATCATACATTTGTCCCTAAACATCATCACACATTTTTTTTGGGATGTTTTGCATTGGCAAGATGAAACATGCAGCTAAAAATTTGAACATCATCATACATGTTCAGGTTTATTCAAGTTTGTTGGGAAAACAGCCTACACAATCAAATATCTGTCCATGAACATCATCATACAAATGTATGAGGATGTTTTGAACAAATGTATATATGATCGTGTAGACAGGCCTTAACGTGTGGGCGTCCAAGCTGGAAGTCCGGGGGTTCATACCTCATCATCACCTTTGTAATGCCATGGAAACTCCCCAGCCAAGGTGGGGCGTGCACGGGGGCGTGCATAGATGATATAAATACCAGTCAAGTGTTCGAGAATCGTAGTTGTTCAGTTTCTCGCGCTGCCCACATACTTCTCTCCTCACTTCCAACTTGACAGAAAAATTTCTTCGTCGTGTCCGCCGGACTTTTTCCGAGCTTGTCGGGAGAAAACTTTATTCCACTCAGAAGGCAGGTGAGTGTAAATCATCTTTCCCTCTCAAGCATCATGTGAACGTCGAAGGTCAATAGGAGCAGTCAGCCGCGCATATTGCCAACAGATGGCAGCAAAGTCTTAGCGAACCAATGGGTGAGGTCAAATATTTGGACTAATCTAAAACTGAGATAATCAGAGTTTTATCCCACTTAGTAGGTTTTAATCTGAACTCCTAAAACCTGCCTCAGATTAAGACTTCATTAAAACTTCGTTAAAACCTAGAGAAAACCCAGACTAAAACTTGGTTAAAACCTGAGATTCATGGAATCTGTTCTTGGCCTTTATTTAGTCGATGATGTCTCTGTATTGGCTCTCTATAGTACAGACAGGTGTACTGTCAAAGTTTTCAGCAATTCGGAGTGCTATGGCTTGTAACTGCAATAGCAAACATACCTGCAACCTTAATCCAAACATTTGACCTTTGCAGGTTTTAATCTGGTTTTAGTCTCTAGGGGGACTAAAACCTCACGTATTTCATTTTCCATTAAAAATTATAAAACTTCAGCTTCCTGCTGGGATTAACGAAGTTTTATCTAGATAAGTTTTAATACTCAGGTTTTAAAACTTTCTTAAGACAGTTTTAAGCGGGTTTTAAGATAAAACTTGGAGGGAGGTCAAATACTGGTTTTAGTCTAAAACTTTCTTAAAAGAGCACGGTATTGGATCTCAAATGCGTTATTTGACTGCCGACGTAGAGGGAGGCACCTAGCGGCAGTAAGACGAACAACAAAAATGCATTACAAAATGTACGCAGTAAATCGGGTCATTCGCCGAGACGTAGTTAGACCCTCGTGTTGGAGAGTGGTGCGGTGGCGCCGGCTGTTGAGAAAAAGTGGCAATACCGTGCTCCTTTAAGACTTGGCATTAAAACCTGACTAAGATGAATATTTGACCTCACCCAGTGTACAGGAAAATCTACGTGATTGCTGCTTGATCAATAATGACTGGGTCCGCTAGATGCATTGAATTGGGCCGTAGTGACACCTATTGGTCAACTCGCTGACAGCTCCTATTGGCCTTCATCACCGCACATATAGTCCGGTGCAAAATGGGTGAAATAAAAGTACCGTGGGGATTTTTATAATGGAATTTGCCGAACTACATGTATCTAGATACAGATAGAGGAGTCAGGGTCGCGCTCTGTATAAACGGACCTTTACACTTGTCTGAAAAAGCCCGGACATTTCGAAGCCAGGTGTAACGTTTTTCAGTGTGGACGTTTTTCTGTGTGGCTTCCATTGTTCGGAACACACTGGGAAACGAACTCGCTGTTTCTCTGTGTGTCGTTCATTGTCAACTCGCCGCTTATTCCGTCAGCCTATTGTAATGTCACACTGGCAGACGGGCCTCACTGAAAAATGTTACAAGAAATCTTCATGACCAAGGGTGTAAGAGTAAATCAGAGCTAACCAATCTGTGCGTATTTTATTTCAGACAACTCAGCTCTTCGTATAACATCGGCTTTCTCCGATCTAAGTACCCGGATAAGAATGGACCGACGGAATCACGCATCTTCACACCTGACCGGGGGCCATGCGCTTCTGAATGCTGCCTCGCAGCGACAGATGCGACTCACGCGCATGCTAATAGAGGGCGATGTTGATGTCGATTTCAAGAATTCGCAGGGACAGACATGTCTGATGGTCGCCGCACTGTCGCAACACATCGCTAAGCAGTCGGCGAGTTTGTCGAAGTATTTGAAGTATCTTCTCAAGATGGGAGCTGATCCGAATGCAGTTGATATTCATGGAAAAACAGCTCTTCATTATTGTGTTTGCAATGCGAACGCGTCCAGCAGCAGCATTTTGGTTCTTCTCGACAATGGTGCTGATCCATGTCACGCTGATCCGGATGGAAACATGCCGCTTCACCACGCGGTGGAAATGAGGTGTTGGGAAAATGCTGAGCTTTTAGCCGAGGCATGTCGAAAACGTGGAACACAAGTAATCGTGATGAACTGGTTGCCCGGTGAACGACGTCTTGTGTACGACAGCGAGA
>NMRB01001385.1:37195-48753 GCA_002633025.1 Notospermus geniculatus
CGGAGGGTACATTTGGGGTCTACATCAGTGTGTAGTGGGAAAGAAAACCACTATCCCGGTTAAGTCCAGATTTGATACAATCAAATTGCTTGATGAGTTTTTGTTCACATATCCTCCTCTGTTTAGTGTCCGGGAGGGAACCTTGTAAGACAGTAACTTTCATGTTGGCTACGGAGTGTCCAGGTTGGCAGAAATGTTTTCCCACTGTAGTCCAGTCAAAATACGGGAAAAAATGGCCGAACCCTTAAAAAATTGCAACAAAAGGTTTTTTCGCATTTTCTTGTATTATTAGATGTGGAGGATAACATATTCAAAATCGGCCAAAATCGGACTACCGGAAATCGGTCAAAACCGTAACCATAGTAACCATACCATTTTTGCTATAATTTTGAAAAAGAAATCAGTAAAAATGCTTTTTCGTTCATACTGGTGTAAGCTTTTGAGTAATTTTGACCAAATTCGCTTGGGATATTGAGTGACTCGTAAGTGATATTGTAAGGCAAAAGAGATGTGGTTTGAAAAAACTGAGTTGCCATGGTTACGGTTTGGAAGATTTTTTGATTGAAATGTCGAAATAAAATAATGCGAAGTTCGATTAAAGTTGTTATTCTGGAAATATTATAAGAATGATAGAGGTTATTTACATGTCAGGAGAAAGGTGCGTTTCAGAAGGTTATAATATGTGGACAGAACGTAAATGGAAGTAGGATGTTGATAACAATCAGCGGTATCCATAGTAACAATGCTTTTTTATTGACTGAGGAGAAAAACAGAAGAAACACCACATTTGATTAACCTACGGGATTCTAATCACGCCGATCTTCAACTGCACCTGAATATAATGGAGGAAGAATATGTTCACTGTTTTTGTATAAAGGGGAACTTTATTGTAAAAAATATGGTTACCATGGTAACGGTGCATGCAAGCCGAATATATTGCTTTGGTTCTTTGTTCATAAAGTGCACGATTTAAAGGGTCAAAAATGGATCATTTAAGTTCAAAATGTCCGTGATCGTCAGGATGGTTTCGGTGCTCCAGCGAATTGTTGCGTTATGACGTCACGTGTGATTGTTGTCCTGCAGGAGGCTGCACAACCACCTCATTTCTTGACGTTTTCACCTCTTTTTGCGGTGATTTCTTTCAAATTTGATTAGGCGCGACAACTATTATGAAGATATCGCTATGTTTGCGACGGGATTGCGAAGTAGAAATCAGGTAAGTTATTGCTGTCTGGAAAATATGACGTGGAAATTTAATAGCTAGGCCCTTTTAAAGCGAATAGGCCAGCCGAATTAGCCGTAGGCCTATGTGAAAGATTGAATGTCGGAGTTCTCAGTTTCGCGTTAGGCCTACTCCCATCTTTCGAAAGCATCGATTTTCAAACGAAACCTGATCGGCCGCTTTTAGCCGACGATGTACGAAATGAATGTCCTAGCCTCTGCAAAAAGAACTAACAGTTCATGAGACGAGCCCAAAGAGTAAAATCTCGCTTTTTTCGAGGAGGAAGCGCACAAGTGTTCGCCTCGCAAGGGGATTCAGACAGAACTGGGAAACGCTGCCAGTGGGAAAATGTCCGTCGATCATGCACACTGAAAAAAAATCGTCTTGGGCATTGAAACAAAAACGATTCTGTGACGATTATAGGCCTACATACATTTACATCAAATTTCAATCGGGTTTTTTTTCAGACGAATGAAGTAAATACCGACTGAAGTCAGTTTAAAGTCAACGAATTAGCCTAAGCCTAAGTTGTAATTTCGACAGGGACGGATTAAACGAAGGTGGGAGTCATTCACTACGATTGGAAAATAAAATGTACAGAAGTAGGGGCTATTTCTCGTAGAATTTGGCGCATAAATATTAGCTCACACTGACAAATTACGGCGGGAATTTTGAATATTTCGTACAGAGTCACGCTCAGACTGAGGCGGTGTGTTCATTAGAATTGCACCAAAGCCTACATGCAGATGCAGAGACATAGTTTGAATATCACCAGGCATTCAAAGGCATACACAAATATATACACACTTATGTATGTTAAGACCCTGATGGGCCTCGGGGTGAAAAGTCACGATAATTTTGTGAGAAAAGGAAAAAAGAAAAAGAAAACATTAATTAGGCCGCCACGGGAATTGAACCCCCGACCTCGTGGTTAAAGACCCCTCATCCTTTGCACTATACTACGCCAACCAACTAACCGAAAACAAAACCATTCGACGTTTATAGTCCAGTCAAAATACGGGAAAAAATGGCCGAACCCTTAAAAAATTGCAACAAAAGGTTTTTTTGCATTTTCTTGTATTATTAGATGTGGAGGATAACATATTCAAAATCGGCCAAAATCGGACTACCGGAAATCAGTCAAAACCGTAACCATAGTAACCATACCATTTTTGCTATAATTTTGAAAATGAAATCAGTAAAAATGCTTTTTCGTTCATACTGGTGTAAGCTTTGGAGTAATTTTGACCAAATTCGCTTGGGATATTGAGTGACTCGTAAGTGATATTGTAAGGCAAAATAGATGTGGTTTGAAAAAACTGAGTTGCCATGGTTACGGTTTGGAAGATTTTTCGATTGAAATGTCGAAATAAAATAATGCAAAGTTCGATTAAAGTTGTTATTCTGGAAATATTATAAGAATGATCGAGGTTATTTACATATCAGGAGAAAGGTACGTTTCAGAAGGTTACAATATGTGGACAGAACGTAAATGGAAGTAGGATGTTGATAACAATCAGCGGTATCCATAGTAACAATGCTTTTTTATTGACTGAGAAGAAAAACAGAAGAAACACCATATTTGATTAACCTACGGGATACTAATCACGCTGATCTTCAACTGCACCTGAATATAATGGAGGAAGAATATGTTCACTGTTTTTGTATAAAGGGGAACTTTATTGTAAAAAATATGGTTACCATGGTAACGGTGCATGCAAGCCGAATATATTGATTTGGTAGAATGGTTCTTTGTTCATAAATTGCACGATTTAAAGGGACAAAAATGGATCATTTAAGTTCAAAATGTCCGTGATCGTCAGGATTGTTTCTCCACGCCAGCGAATTGTTGCGTTATGACGTCACGTGTGATTGTTGTCCTGCAGGAGGCTGCACAACCACCTCATTTTTTGACGTGGTCACCTCTTTTTGCGGTGATTTGTTTCAAAGTTGATCAGGCGCGACAACTATTATGAAGATATCGCTATGTTTGCGACGGGATTGCGAAGTAGAAATCAGGTAAGTTATTGCTGTCTGGAAAAAATGACGTGGAAATTTAATAGCTAGGCCATTTTAAAGCGAACAGGCCAGCCGAATTAGCCGTAGGCCTAGGTGAAAGATTGAATGTCAGAGTTCTCAGTTTCGCGTTACTCCCATCTTTCGAAAGCATCGATTTTCAAACGAAACCTGATCGGCCGCTTTTAGCCGACGATGTAAGAAATGAATGTCTTTGCCTCTGCAAAAAGAACTAACAGTTCATTACGAGCCCAAACAGTAAAATCTCGCTTTTTTCGAGGAGGAAGCGCACCAGTTTTCGCCTCGCAAGGGGATTCAGACAGAACTGGGAAACACTGCCAGTGGGGAAATGTCCGTCGATCATACACACTGAAAAAAAGTCGTCTTGGGCATTGAAACAAAAACGATTCTGTGACGATTATAGGCCTACATACATGTACATCAAATTTCAATCGGTTTTTTTTTCAGACGAATGAAGTAAATACCGACTGAAGTCAGTTTAAAGTCAACGAATTAAGTTGTAATGCTTTAATAATTTCGACAGGGACGGATTAAACGAAGGTGGGAGTCATTCAATACGATTGAAAAATAAAAATTTACAGAAGTATTTCACGAGAATTTGACGCATAAATATTAGCTCACACTGACAAATTACGGCGGGAATTTTGAATATTTCTTACAGAGTCACGCTCAGACTGTTAGGCGTTGTGTTCATTAGAATTGCACCAAGGCCTACATGCACATGCAGATAAATAGTTTGAATATCACCAGGCATTCAAAGGCATACATACTTATGTATGTTGCACGTTCATTGAATTTGGGTCTTTTTTCAGGCAAATGCAATGAATCCCGCTGAAGACTCACTTTAAAGAATTGCCGCACATACATGTACATGTACAATGATCAAAGGGACGGAATAAACGAAGGTGGGAGTCATTCAATACGATTGAAAAATAAAAATTACTAAAGTTTTTCTATCACGTAGAATTTGACTCACAAATATGTAGCCCACGCCAACATTTTGAGCATTTCACCCAGAGTCACGCTCGGACTGTTAGGTGGTGTGTTCGTACATTAAATTTGGGTCTTCTTTTTTCAGGCAAATGAAATGAATCCTGCTGAAGACTCAACTTAACGAATGAAACTACCGCACACACAATGATGACAGGGACGCATTAAATGAAGGTGGGAGATAAGACGAGCATGACTTTATACTCAAACCCTCAAAAATGAGTTCAGAAAAATTCAAATTGTGACTTCTGGCGTCAGTCAATTTATAGGTTCTCTTCTTCCGCAGTGGCAACTATGACCAGGGTCCAGGCGTAGAGAAGAAGCCTAATTTAATATTAGTACATCTACCCTAACGTATCACTGATTTAAGAGCAATCAATTATGATTTTTGTCAAGTCTTCATTCCCTTTGTTGAGTCTTCCGAAAAAAGAATTCCCTTTCACAAAACTACGTGTATTGTTATTTCAGACCTGGAGATGGATGAAAACAACGAATTATGTTGCATATGCAGTCAGATTCTAACCAATGGCAATGGAGAAGGCGTCATTACGTTAACAGATAAAGGTGCTTATGGAATCAGTGCAGCCAGTGCAGAGAGAGGCGACACCATTTCTGTCGCAGAAGGCAGAAAGGTGCACGTTGGCTGCCGAAAGAGTTACACAAACAAGAAGAACGTTCTAAACTCCAAGAAATTGAGGAAGGATGCCATTGGAGAAGACATTCCTTCGGTTAAACGGAAGACAAGAGGACATTTTGATTCTAAGCAAGACTGCTTATTTTGTGGACGACCTGTGTTGCAGGAAGACAAAGGTGCAGGAGATGGTTCTGACTGGAGTCGGGTTACCACCGAGTCGTTCGCAAAAACTATTTTGGCGTGTTGCAATAAAAGATCTGATGACTGGTCGTTTGTGGTCAAGGGGAGAATTATTTGCAATGATCGACTACTACAAGCCACGGGTTGTGTGTACCATCACATATGCAGCAGCAACTTCCGGACTCTGCGAGATATTCCCCAGGAGTACGATCCAGTCCCTGTTTTTAAGCGCAGGAAAAGTGGTCGGCCACAGGATACTGATCAAGCGCAAGCCTTCCGCAGAATGTGCTCTTACCTGGAAACAAACGATAACGAGCAGTTGACTATTTCAGATTTGGCGAGTAAAATGAAGGAATACCTCCAGGAGCCTGATTCTGTTCCACACAGTCATCATTACATTAAGGTGAAGCTGAAGGAAATATATAGTGATAACATCTGTATTGCGGAGGGCGAGGGACTCGCCGACATTGTCACCATGAGGGACAAAACGGGACGGATTCTGAGAGATTTTTACAAGCAGCCAAATGACAAGGACCCAGAGGCTGAAAAGTTGCGATTTATTGAAGCTGCAGCTAATCTTGTCAAGAGTGACATCAAGTCAGTTGTCCAACAGAAGGACATTTATCCGACTAGTCTGTCTATGTCTACCGTCGAGGAAGCTACTAACTTCCTGCCAGATTCTTTACGGTCATTTCTGGATTGTTTACTTGTTGGCAAGGATAAAGACTTGAAGTTGTGCTCAATAGGACAAGCCATCATGCAGGCTACAAGCCCAAGAAATCTCATCGCTCCTTTGCAATTAGGTCTCGGTGTGCAAATGCATTCACATTTTGCATCAAGATTCTTAATTGATACGTTGAGTACACATGGATTCTCCAGTTCATATTCTGAAGTTCAGAAATACGAACGGTGTGCTGCAATGAACCAAGGGTTGGACATGCACGGTTTTTTTCCTGGACAATTTATGCAATATGCTGCAGACAATGTTGACCATGACCTAAGAACCCTTGATGGCTGCGGCACGTTTCATGGCATGGGTATCATAGCAACCATCACACCCAAAAGTGATGTGACTTCAGTCATAAAGCGTGTGTCTGTGAGTGCTGAGGAGATAGCTGCTGTAGGCCGTATCAGTATTAAACAGTTCACATCGGATAGTAGGCCTCCTGGTAGTCTCAGGTATGAATGTCTGCCTGAGGCACCCAAAAACCAGCACAACTCAATGATGGATCTCATATGGAAAACTTCTCTGTCACTTCGGTCACCTAGACCAGCATGGTCTGGCTACATGCAGATGGTACACAAGGGTAACCACCCGGGGCAGTCATCCGTGATATTTCTCCCAATGATTGACATGAATCCCAGCGATCTGACCTGTGTGAACTCAACTCTGCATTTTGTATCTGAACATGCCAGACGTTACGGAGTGACACCAGTGCTTACGTTCGACCAGCCGTTATGGTGGAAGGCGATGACAATTGTTGAAGGTGCTGGAAAGGACAGTCCTCTACATTCAATTGTTTTAAGACTAGGTGGGTTCCACACGCTGATGAGCTTTCTCGGCTGCATAGGGCACTTGATGGCGGGAACCGGTCTGAAGGACATCTTGGAAGAAATCTTTGCTGGAAACACAGTTTCTCATATACTCAGTGGGAAAGCTGTCTCACGTGCCATTCGCGGTCACTTGCTTCTAGATTCCGTCCTTCATACACTTTTGCTGAATAAGGTGTTTGAAACAAAGTTGTTTTGGTCAAGTGGGAGCGTTCCAGCTGAACTGGAACCAATAGCAGACCTCTACGATGATCTTATTTCTGGTCTGACTACGATGTCGGAAGTTGAATCATATGTCGACTTGCATGCTCTGCAGATGACACTTGAGACGTACACGGAAACGCTCGAGTCGAAATACCGCACCTCCAAACTGTGGCTGAAATACATGGAAATGGTTGACATCATGAGAAATTTCATCCGATCTGAACGAACAGGGGACTGGTCTCTACACCTGAGAACACTACAAGAGATGCTTCCGTATCTTGCAGCGGCTGGTCATAACCTCTACACCAAGTCTCTACACGTTTACCTACAGAAGATGATCAGGTTGGAGGACACGCATCCCATTGTTCACAGGCAGTTTACAGAAGGACTGCATGTCGTCAGGAGGAGCGATCGATTTTGGGCAGGATTGTCCCCAGATCTTGTGATTGAACAGGTTCTGATGAGGAGCTTGAAGACGACTGGTGGTCTAACAAGAGGGAGTGGCATGACAGAAACCCAGCGACTTGTTTGGTGTCTTTCAAGACCGGCCTGCGCGGAGGTGAACACCGCAATGCAACAGCTGACATCAGTTACATACCAGACAAGTGAACAGCATAAGGACCTATCACAGGCGCGGCAAGCGAGAGACACTGCTGATTCAGAAAATCTCATGTCATTCATTGAATGGAGGTCCCCATTTGATGCAGATCCTTCACTTCAGAACATCATCAATGGCATCACAGCTGGATCAAATGTCAACGTCGATCAAGCAAAACAGATCGGAGAGGCGATTCAAAAGGAGATGATTGGAAAACCAGTACTTACACATTCTTTCAAGAGAAAAGCACAAGCTCTAACCTTCGTCTCAAATACGTCAGTCAAGATAGGCAATGAAGAAGTCCAAATCGATCCACTTCTTCTATTTCAACGCCTAGTCATCTCTGGAACTCAGGAAAACAGTCTGGCAAATGCTCTGACCTTTGAACTATGTAACTACGCATATCATCGTATTAAAATGAAATGACATTCAGCTAGCTGCAAAATGAAAGGTCGAACATTTGCGTTTGAATGGATAAGCGCGTGTACATGCACATGAAACTGTTGTTATGCAATCAATTCCAACTACGGTGGCCCATAAAGTCTGCTACATACACAGGCTCAGGCTATATATTCTCGCGTCGAATGTCCGCAAAAGTTCGTCGTCTTCAGATTACTTTGACCTTTCTACTTGACCTTGACTTTTTTCACCGTAAAAACATGCTAACGCGCTTGCCAATGTATGATGATAATAATCTATGATATGTTGTCACACTTCAACCAAACAGTGCGACTTATAGACATAAATAATCTGCTTTTGACAAAAAAAGCTTTTTCAACATCGGTTGCCATGGAAACCGAATTTTCTTACATTTCAGTGATCAGTTTGTATGCAATGTTTATTATGTTATTCTCCTTGACCAATACTGTCACAGAAAAAAATCGTTTGCAGCAAATTCGTATTTAAAAAAATGCAGCGAAACGAATGACATTCTATTGCAATAAAGAGTTTTCGACAAATATTGCATGTTGAGCATCCGTTGGCATGGAAACAGGGCTTATTGATGCATTCTTTGGTCAAATTTTTGTTATGGTGTTCTCCATAGTTGCCACATATCCACAGAAGAAGAATGACTTCGTTATTCAGTCTAACGTACTGGTGCATCGTTCACACAATCCAAGTTTAATGTAAAAAGAGGAGTAAAACTGAAAAATCCAGAGTTGACTTGACCTTTCTACGTGACCTTGACCTTTTATCACCATGGCAACGTGCCAACACGCTTGCTAACGTTTGATAACATATGATTGGACACTTCAACCAAAGAAATACGATTTTTATGACATGATTAAACAGCTTTTTACAAAATCTGGGATTTTTAACATCGGTTGCCATGGAAACCGAGTTTTCCCACATTTCCCGTTGTCCGATTTTGGCCGATTTTAAATATGTTATTCTCCAAGGTGAATACTACCAAAAACCACCAAAAAATCTTTTGTTGCAATTTTTTATGGGTTATTCAGTACTTTGACTGGACTAATGATGCAGCACTTTTGATTGACAACCAAGTTTTGGAGATTGATACTTCCCCATTGCCATCAGTCAATCCACTGGATTTATCAACCCATATTNGGGGGTCTAAAAATCGGCGTTTTAGTGCGTACGTACTTAATGGATGCTCCCCTACTCTAGCCTGAAACTTTGTATCGCCTGTCTGATGTGTTTTTCTAATAAATTAAAAGATCTTTTATTTCCGGAATTCTGTTGTCGAACTTGATTTTTGGTTGTTTGTTGTTGTTTTCCCGTGACATTCCCGTGATGGTTCCCTCGGCTTCCATCACCACCTCGGGTGACGCAAAACGTCATGTCACCCTCCCTCCCGTGCGCCAGTGGGGAATCGGAGTGCCCAAAGGAGGCGCTGGGGAACAACTCAGTTTTTACTCAAAAACGCATGCGCCGCGACGTTGCAAACCTCTTTGACGTCGCACGTCGTTGCGTCGTGCGTCATTCAGAATCAATGACGTTGCTCTTCGATCTGTTATTTACGCTACAATTGTCAATTTTTTTGATCAAATTCGACATGTTCCCACTTGAATTTTCGTTTGGAAACATTCAGATACATTGAGTCAGTCCTATACTTGATGTTAAACGTGTAAAATTCGAAATTTAATGGCCTATTTCGGGTATATTAGGGCTGGAAACAGGGTGTAGTTTCCAGAATTAAATGGCAAATAACGTTAGCCTCACTTTCGACGTCATATTTTAGACTGAGTTTGTTCATCAGCGCCACGTCATGGATTAGTTCCTCCAATTCCTCATTGTTTAAAGCGATGTACTCGGGCTCTGCAGTAAACACTAATGTCGCCCAAATTCATTGAAATAATATTAATAAAAGATTTTTCATGAACGTTTTATTGTATAAAACGTAGACGATACCGTAATTTGATGGTTCAAAGGTGCTAGAAATCACACGAGATCAGTTTCAAGTATCCCGCCAGCTATGAATGAAATTGGGGAGCTATCGCGGGTCGCGATAGTTGAACGAGATTTCATTTTCAACCCTCGCGAGTACATCGCTTTAATGCTGCAAATTAGAACGGAGATTTTATGAAGTCCTGAAATGAATCTGCTGCAGGAAGAATGGCCTCATTTATTTGAAGGCAGTTGAAATGCTATTGTCAAATATTTGCATATTTAATTTATGCGTGACGTCATTCTTCAAAATGCGTAGCTCTAGCGTCTGACTAGTTTCTACTTGGAAGAGCGGATAACTGTGCTACTCCTCTAAATTATCGGGATCGTGAAATCAGTCGGTGGCAACAGTGCCAGGGGCCATATGCATAAAACTACTTANTCTTGGACTATAACACAAGAGAGCATGCACAACGTAGGTCCTGTGGGATCTTTCTTCCTGCATTTGACCGATTACATAGCGATTACCTAACTTCAGTTAAGGATATTTAGGGCCGTATGCACCAACGAACATTACCTTGAACACACGTTGCGCCACAGGTTTTCCATTGTGACCTCATGCCCTGGCAAACATGAACGTACGTCCATTCACAAGTACTTTTTATTGATCCAGAACATTACCGTTTCTGACCATACCCCCACCCTATTATCTTCAACTTCGGACTTAGTCATTTTTTCCGAGTTCAGGAATGGGACAGGTAAGTGGGAATTTAGAGTAGTTGGTACATTGTATTTTGAGAATGATAGAAATTTCAGAAGAAAGGCAGTTTAGTCGTTGGTATACATTGTATTTTGGGAACGATAGAAATTTAAGGAGGAAGACATCTTTGCAAGAGTTGGTTTGGATATTTAGTCGTTGGCATTCATCGTATTTTGAGAACGATAGAAATCTAAGAAGAAAGACATTGTTTGTTCATAGATTCACTAAATGTTTGTAAAGTGTTTTGTCCGCCATTGTAATGAGTTCTGTTAGTCGCAAGATGGTCATGCTGATACATTTATAGAGTGAAATACTAGTACTGTTGATTGTCTGTGATATAAATCACCAAGTTATACTTTCATTCATGTCATTATTTGTCGTTAGCCTACGTTAGTGGGTAGGTTTAGGTCTATATGATGTTGTTACATGTTGTTTGTTACGTAGCTAAGTTAGTAAGTATACTAATAGAGATTACAAATGACAGGGTTATTCCATATTAATAGATCCGATAGGATTATTTGTTGCATTTTCATTAGACGTATACAATGTCTCAAGTCTGAAAAAGTTAGAAAAAACTGTAATTAAGTGTAACTCATTAATTAATACATGTTGTAAATAATGTTGTGAATTTACTAATTTTTGAAACTCCGTTGGGGGGCCGGTATGTCAAATATTTGCATATTTAATTTATGCGTGACGTCATTCTTCAAAATGTAGGCCTACGTCATATGAGGAAGTCAACGGTCCTCTTTGGACGTCATCGCGTCGTCCGCTTCGTCTTTTGCGCACTCAGCATTTTTTTCCGTCAGCGGCGGTTTCAGCGGGTCCGTCTGCTGTCTTTTTTAACTTTGTGGACATTCGTTTACCGGAAAGACAGATGTTTTGGTAAGATACTCAGAAGAATATCGTATGGCTGTTCATCTATTTGGAGCCACCTCATCGCCTGCATGTGCTAACATGGCATTGCGACAGACGTTCATAGACAACCTGCCAGAGGAGGAAGCACTTTCTGTGCTGAGACGATTCTATGTTG
>NMRB01001385.1:63790-76182 GCA_002633025.1 Notospermus geniculatus
TTTCTGAGTCTTACGTCTGAGTAATTTTATTTTGGCTTTGGTTGCTGCAGCATAAAAAATCTCATTCACTTTGGACACGGAATCGTTGATATTTGTTGATAATTGTATATGGTCAGTACATTTATGTACACGAGGTTCTGTGGACAAACACCTGTGTTCCATAGGTGTCATTTTTTTACCTTCGGACAAGTACGATTCATTTCATGCGTGAATAAATGAAAATCACCCGTGACTCGAGGAATGAACATGCTCATTCTTTTGGGCGTGAATTCTGTGGAACCAACCCTCTAAATGAAAGATCGTGAAAAATGAAACGGGAGAAGTGAAAACGTGAACTCTATGGAACGGGAGCCTTAATACAGGGTGTTTTTATACGCACTACCAGCTTCCCATGGTCCCACTGTACAGTTTTCCTGGACCTAGCCCGCATCTTGAAATAACCGGAAATGACGTAACGAGACAGATCCGGAAGCAATTAACAAAAATGTCCGAAGTCAAACAATAATTTTTATTATCATAAAAAATGGGTACACCCATTTTTACAAAGAAATATAGTTGTTCATGACAGATGATTGTAATGTTGCTGGTTTATTTACATCCTGGCAGCTGAGATTTGTTCAACTCGTCTGCCCCCAGGTTTGAGCAGACGACATCGTCTGTCAAAGTTTTTTCACATCCTATGGCATTGGTTGAAAATAATTAGAAGAAAGGTTGTTCCTGTCAACCATCTGAAGAACATTTCTTCAACTTCCTTCTAATTCATTTCCAAGAGTTTTTGGAAACTCATCTGCCCCCAGGTTTGAGTAGACGTCTGTTGAAGTTTTCTGAAAGCCATAAAAGGAAAAAATAGTGCCAATGGCACTGTGCCCGCTTGGCTTGAAGCAGTTTGGCCCCCTAGTGGCAAAATCAAGAATCAGATTTTGCCTGCCCATATATACACCTACCAAAGATAAAAAAGATTCGTCAAAAAATAAAGGCGCTAGAGCGCTAACGAACCAAAAGTTTACGGACGTACCGTCGTACGGACTGACGCACGACAGACCACCACTCAATGACCCCAACCACAGCATAAGCCCTAGCTGCTGGGCCTTGCGGCCAAGCGGGCTAAAAAAATTGAAGGAACATTCTTCTTGCTTGCATGAAGGTCAAGGGAGGAGAAGCCGAGTCTTGACCTGAATTCAGTGAAGATGAACATTTCGGTCCAGTTAGAAGTGAACCGTACTCGGACCGAACCAGGACCCATGTTCCCGAAGCCGTCGTAAGGTTAACAATGTCGTTACGCTATGCATTTTTCCAGTTTTAATGACATTGTTATCCTAACGACGGCTTCGGGAACATGGACCCACATACCTGAAGTTCGCTCTCCATTCAGTGGAGGTAAGAAACTTACATGTAACCTCTAACCAGTTTACGCTAAAAGTTCCAAAACTTCATACTCCTATGGTTTTAGGTGAGCTCTGTCTTCTAATATCAAAATTTTGGGAAAAATTGGAAATAAATTCCAAAACCCCTGGAAAAATTTCAATGAACATTCTTCAAGCGTTTCATACGGAACAATAGACCACTTGCGCAAGTCGGCCATTACAGCCAGAAGGTGTAAACAAACCTTGGGCCTAGTGCATTGTGCCGACGGTAAGCACAGGAGCCAACTGTACAAATGCATTAGGCCCCCTAGGGCGAGGTTAATGTTGACACCCTGGGCTGATAAGCGCAAGGGGTCTATATACACAGAGATGCCAACCTCAAATTGACCCTTCCAGTAATTTTTCACCCCAAAAGCCCAATTTCAAGTAATTTGAGGAAGGCTTCAAGTAATCAGTNTTGCAAGCCTGTCGTCTGCCAGGGTCTGGAGTGGATGACTTACGTAATTGCAAACTTCCAGGTGAAGTTTTCATAAAATATCAAGACAACATCAAAATTAACACACTTAGTTTTATCAACAATGGCAAAGCAACAATGTGTGACCGGTACCTCAGAAAATCTATCCTCAAAAAACAATTCAGTGAAGGTGAAAATAATCAACTTCTAAGATCATTTCAATCTGACTTGTCTACAAAATAGTTGTTCTTGCCTGTGTTGCCAAAATATGGTCAGGTGCTAGTAATGGACCAATCAGCACGGGGTTACCTTAATGTACAGGGTCTCTGCCAGAAATTTTTTTGAGGGTACTAATTTCTTCAAAATCAGCAAAAACCCCATGAAATTAAAGAAAATAGTCTAAGTCCTTTTCGGTTCCTTTGTATTGCATAGTACCGGTACCCTTAGTACCCTCTGGCAGAAACACTAATGTAGTAACTAAAAGTACCGGTACATGTAATTTTTGTTAATAAAACCAAAAAAAGATATATATCTATTTTTGATAAAACCTGTGTCTCTATTTATCATGGTTAAGCAAACTGATCTCTGGATTTTTGAGCTCCTGTGAAGCCTAGGTCACAAATGCACCGGGCGCCGTACGATTTTCCCCGCCCAGCGGCTTGCTGTGGATTTTTGAGACTGAAACTCAGATCTAAGCTGAATTATCCCGAAATCGCCTCAATGGATAAGTGGAAATTAAACTAGATCAAACTGGGCACCGTAGAAATTGGCCAAAATGTCTGTTTTTACTCGCCGTACGGGCCCCGGAGTGAATATGTGACTTAGGCTTCAGCTATAACTACAACCATAACCATGATTGAACTTCATAACTAAATTTGACCGCGCCCATTTCATTTAATAGGCCTTTTTACACGGTGCCGGTGCATTCCCGAGGAGGGTGAAGGTAGGTTTCCTCGAACCTGCACCATGTAAAACGGCCTATTAAGACTTAGGTGCAGGTTAGGCCTAGAAAAATAAATTGTGTGTTTCTGGTACATACACATACATGTACATGGATAATCCCTACAGGGATTATACTAAAGGTTACTGTAAACCGTGATATTTTCACGACGCTAAATGTTTGCGATTTCGGGGATCTACACATTCGGGAAGAATAAATTTTCGCGATTGGAACCCTTCAGCTTTGACAGAATAATAAGAAGAAGAATTTTCCCTCGATTTATGTTCGCGTTTTGATCCTCGATCGTGAAAATCCCGAAAATTTTACGGTTTACAGTATCTAGAATCCAGGAACAGCCTCAAAAGCTGCTCTGGCATCCATGACTAAAGGCCTAGAGAGCAAAAGAGATTAATTTTGATAGATGTGATGCATTTTTGTGAGAAAAATTTTTTCCTGGGCAGTCAGAATTTTTGAGGGTCGGTCGGAAAATTACAAATGACCGGAAACACACAATTTTTTTTCTAGGCCTTATGTTGTGTCCGAACCGTCCTTCCAACGAATGTACGGGACCAAATTATGAGCCCAGGCATCTTGCCATTTCGATTTAATTTTCCTTGCAGAATGTTTGCATTAGAGGTGCATGACCTAAGTATTATCAAGACATTACGCAAATTGCAAACTTGCACATTTAAGGCGGGCGGCTACCTATAGCTGAGTTCATTCCCTAGTGGCAATCCACGCAACTGGCCTTTGTGCGACCAGTCATTCACATTCAGATTAAATCCGCTCACCCTGGTAAAGTCTGGCAACATCTAACTTTGACCCAATGGAATGCGGAAGTTAGGAAATTGATAGTTGGATTTTCCACGGGCCTTTAATCACACGNAAATTTCTTTTGGATGTTATTGCCATATGTGCATTCTAGGGCAACACGATCGCCTTTTTTGAATAGTTGGTCGGGAATATGAAATATTTCAAAAACTGTAAATAGAGCCCTTTTTTGGCATTAATTAGTTTATACCAATTAAACGGAAAGTACTTTCGTAAAAAACGGATCGTTACGCCCTGCAGGCATCAGGCCTGTACCTTACAGACTATGTGGGAAACTGATGTGTCGCATCCCAAGTCTGCAAAATTGTTTGCGAACTCAAATTTTGACAACCTGTTATAACTTAATTAACTCCATCGTAATTAGTCAAAATGAACAATTCTTTCACAGAACGGGAGCCTAAAGGTTGTAGCTAAAACATTTTGTTAACATCAGTTTGTTACTTTTTGTCATGAATATGTTAGGACGCTTGTTTTCAAAGAGCGTCAATAAAGTCGGCATAGGTAGCCCCCCGCCTTAAAGGTGAAAATAATTGACGACTTCTCGACTTGAGTTCATTAACAGTTTTTTTGGCCAAGATTTTAACAACGTAGTTATCGCCATAACAATTTTACCATGACAACATCCAAAATAATTTAGCACTTTATAAATTTGCGCAGTGCCCTTTGAAACTTTATTTTTATTCTACCATGACAACATCCAAACTAATTTAGCACTTTATAAATTTGCGCAGTACCCTTTGACACTTCAACTTATTTTTATACTCCTATCTTTTCATATGAAAATAGGCACGATCCTTGTGCATGTATCAGAGCTTGAAAAATTTTCTAGAGCCTTGGTGCCCTGCTTTTTGTGATTTTTCATTTCTTGGTGCCCAGGACTTTTTTGTGGGTGCCTGGTCACCACTGGTCAGGTCAGGAGGGATTTTTTTAAATTTTGCTCTGCTTTTTTACGCCTGACTTTAGCATTTTATATTGCATGTACATGTAGGTGTAAATACAAACTTTCTGGTGGAGACCATATACATGTATATGAAACTGAATGCTACCACCGAGGTTGACAAGAAACACCTTCAGTTCTTCTCGGACATCGTCGGAAGAGTTCTTCAGTAGGTTATCTGCGCAGAGCGCATGTGGGTTTTGTTTATGGTCGAAAATGGTCAATAAAAAAGTTGAGTAGGGAATTTGGGGGGCAAAAATTAGGGTCGGTCGAATTACCGGAACCACACCTTTTTTTTAGGCCTTACTGTTAGATGCAATTGCAGTGCTGCCATCTATTCGGCAAATGTCGAAATTCGTTCGAATAAAATATCAGTATCTATTCACTATTCACTCCATCTATTCACTCCATCTATTCACTCCATCTATTCACTCCATCTATTCACTTTTGATTTACAAATGTGAGCCTTTTGATTAATGTTATCAGGAAATGTCAGACCTTTCAATTACATCATAAAGGAATCAACCATAAAGGTTCAACTGACAAGTTTAGCATTTTATAAATGTGGACAATATCCCTTTAAAACCCAACAGATTTGCATTCTGACGTTTCCATGTGATAGGCAAGACCCTTCTGCACATTCACTGCAAATTTTGTTGAATTCCGACTAGTTGAATGATCTTATGATACAAAAGGTCTGAATTAATGAGAACCCCACGAACGATGTGTGTTCAGGGTCATTGGTGTACATTTGAATAGGCTGACGTACATTTGTACATGGAACACTAATTGTGCTGAAAATAGCTCAGTTATCGTCAGAAATGGAATTCAAAGCATCATGTTGACAGGTTCATGTACCTCTTCACCGGAATTCAAAGCATCATCTTGACAGGTTCATGTACCTCTTCACCACAAAAAAAGTTGAAGCTCGTGCCTATTACGTAAAGCCCAAATTCAGGCAGTGAGAGACATCTGGTGGCAACACATGAAGTGTATCCCTCAGTAAGCTCATCGTTCGCAGTTAAACCTTTATGGTTGATTCCTTTATGATTACATGCATGTACATGTACCATACACATGCTGGATGCGGGAGTACGTCATGATACAGTGTTCTCCACGAGTTTTGGTCTAAGGGCGGTGGTGGGCGTGGTGCCGAAGGCACCGCACGAGGGGCCTTCTGGTAGGGGCTCTGGGGGCCCTCCCCCAGGAAAATTTGGATTTTAGGTGCTCTGAGATGTGTTTTCTGAGCATCTGAAATGCATTAATTGAGCGATCTAAACCATAAATATTAGGGCGGACGAATTTTTAAGAGGGCCGGGCGGTTTTTAAGAGGGGCGGATTTTGCCGTCGGTATTTTTAAGAGGGGCGGGCCGCCTTTTTCAACTGGTGTGGAGAACACTGATGTATGTTGTAAGCCAATGGGTCATATGAATAAAGACTACTCTCCATTCCATTTTCGAGTGGCGCGAGGTTTATGAACGATAGCTCTGCAACGGCTGGGTCAAATTTGACGAAACATACGTCAATCGATTCATCTTTCTTGCCGCTGCACATTTTGGTTCCCGAAGCTACCGCTAGAGAGTGCTGTCAGATGGTAGCTTCGATAACGGCCGGCCATCTTGCCGGCAGAAAACTGACGGCGCGACGTCATTGCCGCGAAAACTGGATCACGTGATCATCCACGGGTATGGATTTTTGAGTAACGGTCGATGATCATGTGATCCAGTTTTCGCGGCAATGACGTCGCACCGTCAGTTTTCTGCCGGCAAGATGGCCGGCCGTTACCGAAGCTACCATCTGACAGCACTCTCTAGCGGTAGCTTCGGGAACCAAAATGGCCGCTGCAGACATCATCGCTGTCATTTTCCAAAAGAACATGACAAAAATAAAGTTTTTCACCAATCACAGTTCATGTTTACGGCTGAAATGGTGGCCATTTTGAAATGGCGCAATGCATCGCGCGCATGTAAACTGCACTGAACACCGTGGCGAAATGAAATGGGTTTTGAGAAAGGGATCCGTTACATGTACGTCAGCCTTACGCGCAAAAATGAAGATAGCAGAAAGATACCGACAAGAAAGACAAGTCAATTGATGTATGGTATGTCAATTTTTACCCAGCTGTTGCGGAGATATCGGCTGAAAACCTCGCGCCACTGGGATGTGGAATGAAGTGTAGCAAATGCTTTTACTTGATTTTTTCAATACAAATGCACCAGGCAATACCTTACAAATCTGAAGCAGGCCCTAAAAGCATCTGCTAATCTTTATTCATATGACCCAGTGGTAACTGGGAGTAATGTGGCCTGCAAGAAGAGGAAAAATGTTCAAATAAATTAACTCGTATCTTGAAGTAACTCTATTTGCATCGTGTACATGTAAGTCGGCATTTTTTTTTGATTTTCCACACCAATCTGGCATTGTTGGTGTTGTTTCTGCATTTAGATTGCTGCACCTTCTCTGGCTCCACCGGCCCACTAAAAATTGCAAATCGCAAACATAAATAACCCCAAGAAGATGGGACTGAAAATAATTTTAAGTACGGCACCTGCAGTAAATATTTAGTGCAAAAGCATAGAGTAAGAAAAAAAACATGGTATCCATCAAACAGGCTTGTTTGATACAGGCTAAACTACAGAACATGAAATAGAAATCGGGTTTCTGAGGTGAAAGACATCGCTTCCTACCAGATTAGAACCCACGGACCCTCGCATTAGGCATCAATCGTCAGCACTAGGGGGCAGCACGCCTTAACGACTAGGCCAAATACCCATCTTAAAAAAAGATGGTTCAATGACCCATGTTAAAAACGGGGCATCCATCAGTACCCTGCGAGTAGTCCAAACAATCTAAACTAAGAGAAAATACAGTAGAAAATGCTTAGTTGGAGTTGCAACTTTAGGAAACATTAGCGCCTGTCACCATGGTCACCTCTAAGGTTATGGTTCATCTGTCTTGGCTCTACCAGGGTTCGTACACCTTTTCCTTCCAAAATTTCCAGGCCTTTTCAAGGCTTTTCCAGGCCATCCAAGCCAAAATTCCAGCCCATTTTATGCACTTTTTTGCGTTTATCCAAGAAAATATTTTTAAGTCATATTCCCAATGTAACCTAGGTCATCCACATGCATTGTGTTTGTTTTGCAACAACGATGACACTGAGTGATTGCGACCGTCAGGGCAACCTGATTAGATTCGGGATCAGAGAAAACAGAAGTTTTTGTACTAAAAACAACACACCACAACAGGGCTTCAGAAATTCAAGACCTTTTCCAGGCCATAGTGAGATAATCTTGTTTTTCCAGGACATTTCAGGCCTGGATTTAAGCATTGTGAAATTCCCTGAGTTTCCAGGCTTTCAAGGCACCGTACGAACCCTGCTCTACTCTAGACGATATTGGGCAAAATTGTACAGTAGGTGTATTAACTCATCTGCCCCCAGGTTTGAGCAGACGGTATGTATCTTCTGTTGAAGTTTTCTAAAAGCCTTGAAAATGAATTGGAAAAAATTTGTAGAAACATTCTTCAGATGGTTTGATAGGAACAACATTTCTTCAAATATTTTTCAATCAGTAACATAGGATGTGAGAAAACTTTGTCAGAAGATGTTGTCTGCTGGACTCTGGAGGCAGATGAGTTACATGTAACAGTAGGAGGAAACCAGAATGCCAGGGAAAATCTGCTCTTTCACAGAGAATCACCGTCTTTATCAGATGTGGTCTGATTGTGGTTTGAACCCAAGAACTCAGGGTCACAGGCACTGGTGTATCCACTGCACCAATCTGACAGCCAAATTGAAGTCTGCGGCAATTCACTTATGAATGAAATGGTCCAGGGACCATGAAAAAGCAGACTTGGGTCACGTGCGCTTACAACATGTACAAGCTCGACCAATCCGCTTCAACTCTGCGGACAGGCCGCAATTATCTGCGAACGACTCGTGCAAAAAATGTGTTCTGTAGTCTATTGACTCTGAACCATGTCTGTCTGTCTGTCTGACCACTTCATCAGAACCAATGAGTACACCTAAAGTTATGCTGCATTTTCACCGTGGAGAATCAGTAGCAACCTCGCCGATTTTTCCCCCCAGGCAGCTGCACTCGCCGGTCGGCATTTTACTCCTCACCGATTCAAAATGGCGGACGTGGAGAAGATGCCCATGAAAACAGGTAAAAAGATGATGATTAAAGTATTCTAATCGAGACGAGACATCGACGAGGCTATTTCTACGATACCAACGATTCGATCGATGTATACTTTGTCTTAATATGTGATCTAGCAGTGACGTTTGAACCAAAAAAGTTGCGAAAACGGCACCCGATAGATGCAGAAGGAATGGTGAAGAAATGTACATATCGCGTACCGGTAACTTTTTTGGTTCAAACGTCACTGCTAGATCACATATTAAGACAAAGTATACATCAATCGAATCGTTGGTATCGTAGAAATAGCCTCGTCGATGTCTCGTCTCGACTAGAATACTTTAATCATCATCTTTTTACCTGTTTTCATGGGCATCTTCTCCACGTCCGCCATTTTGAATCGGTGAGGAGTAAAATGCCGACCGGCGAGTGCAGCTGCCTGGGGGGAAAAATCGGCGAGGTTGCTACTGATTCTCCACGGTGATTTTGAAATTCTCCATTTCGAAGGGAATAACGAACAAAACTTCCATGGAAGTATGACAAAAGGGACTGTTTGTTTTCGTCACTTGAGGAATCCGAGTTGTGATCCTTGGGAAAACGGAAAAAGCTAGGCACTTGCAAATTGCAGGGATTATTTGTTGTGCTGTACAGAATAATCGCTGCAATTTGCAGCTTCATAGCTTTCTCCATTTTCTCAAAGGATCACAACTCAGCTTCCTCAATTTACGAAAATGAACAGCCCCTTTTCTAAATTGAACTAAAAAGACTGCAACACTTATGTATTACTAATTGTTCCTTTTTTATCCGTGAAAAAACTTCTCAGAACTAAAACTTGTCCGATTCCAACAATTAGTATAATTACTGACTCTCCTACAGACCAGAGCTGTACCCTCTCGTTGAGATCTTCGGCAAAACCACGTCCTGTCGATTCACGAAGTCTGTGATGTGTTTGGTAATCGTTGACAACCTTAAGCGCTTCGTGGATTGCAACGGCTGAGGTTTCCATCTGCAAAAGTACAAAATATTTTTTTGTCAGATAAATAATCATTATTATCATTATTATCTCATCAACCCCGGAGACTAGCAGTTGTCATCTTCTGTCAAATTTTCTCGCATCCTATGGAACTAATTTTAAAATATTTGAAGAAAGGTTGTTCCTATCAACTACCTAAGAACATTCCTTCAAATTTTGCTCCGATTTGTTTCCAAGGATTTTAGAAAACTTCAAAGGAACAGTTCTTGCCAGAAATTTTTCCAAACGAGAGGGGGATGACTGCATTTTTCTACATTTATGATTTTAAGGGCCACTCTTTTGGCCATTTCTTTGAAAGGTTCTTGAAAAAAAAATTTAAAAATCTTTGAGGAGGGGTGGTTTCAATGGCGGAAGGGGATGCTTACCAACTATTTTTTTTACATGGCCTAACATGCCTAATGTATGTACCGGTGGTCGAGTGGTTAGCGCGCTCGACTACCAAACTGTACAATGGATCGGCGTGGGTTCGACTCCTTTTTACATGGCCTAATGTAGGTGGTCGAGTGGTTAGCGCGCTCGACTACCAAACTGTACAATGGGTCGGCGTGGGTTCGACTCCGGGCGAAGGCATGTACAAAAAAGTTGTGAAACATTAATGCAGGGTCCGTCGGATGGGACTAAAAGCCGTGGTCCCTTGTACGGGTGTACCGGTACATGTACCTGAGTGTCTATGCCAGGGCAAGTAAAAGACCCGACACAGGTGGACAGCAGCCTGTCGTGGACTCCATACCTCCGGCAAAAATCCAACAGGGTTACGACGCCGGTAATGATAAAGTACCCCAACTCACCTGCGTCATTGCCGTAGCCTGTTTTGCCATATCGGGGACAAGTGGTGGCTCGTCGCCTACTTGAAAGTCAAAATAAACCGTCTTGTGTGTGAAGGTACTGAATTCATTGCTGAAGCAGAATTTGTAGACGCCTTTTTGGTCGGTCGTCCAGGTGAATGAATCGTACTGTTTTTTCTGATCTTTGTAGAGGCTCTGTCCATTTGGGGCGAAGAGTTCCATATCAACATCATAATTTCCACCCATTATTACCTGAAACATGACAATTACAGATTCAGGTAAGGAAAATTTCTTGTTTTGAAAGGAATTAAAAATTCTGCTAAACATGCTAAACACAAACATATTCTTGGGTTGTCATGGTGCCCCAGCAGAAACTCCGTCCGCCATGTCTGCATCTGTCAGTGTTTCCGCCAGAGGGTACTGGTACTACATCAGTTCGGGAAAATTCCGATACTGGAAATGTTCCTGACTTTGGAAGCCCAGCAATTCCAATATTGGCAACGTTTCTTTTTTTGAAGCGGTTTTTTTAACTGGTAGGCCTAGGCCTAGTTCAGTGAGCAACAAGGCCTTCCTGTGCTTGGTCAGCCACAAGCCTAGGCCTAGGCCTATCTGGAGAAAGAAGGACCAGAACATCACCTGAAATTCTAACGTGGACTTGATTCCCTTGTCAATAACTTCATAGAAACACTCTTTTGCATTGTCAGGCAAGTTAAACGTCAACTCGGTCGAAAGTGCGGTCCCTAAAAGCGCCAAAAGCGCTATCAGTAACTCCCCCAAAGAGACCATATTTAGTTATCACGTTCTACGATAATTTATCTACACTTTGGTGCTTTGTGAAATGAAATCGGTGCCGTAAATTTCGAAATATCGCTTACAGTTTGTTCAACAACGTGGCAGGTACCCGGATGGTATTCCCCGGTCTAAAAATAGAACAGGAATTCCCAGTTGTACAGGGCGTTTCATATTAATGTTGTCCACCCCGCGAATTTGCTGAAAGCTGTGTTGGCCTACATATGCAGGCTAGTGGTTTGAATTTGAATGTGGTCTGGCAGAAACGTTCATTGAACGACTTTGTGCCAAAACATAGGCCTATCCAGGAATTTCGGGAAAGACTGGCGCACTGTGGGAACATTGAAATCTGCGGTGAATTTCAATGATTTGCTCCAAATTTCAGAATTTCACGGTCGATTTTAAAGATTTTTTGGCCGAAAGGGGGGGGCGTGCGGCGGGTGCGCCCCCCCCCCCTTGGATCCGCGCCTGGTAGGCCAATATTTCACTGACTGATCCCCTCAGCGAGCGCGTGTGGTGCGGCTCGAGGACAGCGGCGTGCATGGACACAATGTCGATTTCATTTAGAGTGTGTGAGTGAGAGTCTGTAGCCCTTGTTACACTACATAAAAAACCCGTGTCGAACCCGGGTTTTTTCTGTCCACACCTGTTAAAAACGCGGTGTAATAATCCCCTCCGAGCTCGAACGGTTTTTGGAGGGTTTAATTTTGGTCCCCGTCACAAAATTTGAGTAGTGTTGACAGGCACCGGGCCTCAGGAGGGATTTTTCACAGCCGGGCTAGACCCGGGTGTCAAAAAACCCGGGTATTTTAATGTAGTGTAACCACGGCTTATGTCGGTTAATTAGGCCTAGGCCTAGGCCTATTGTCTGGTGAAGGAACTGACTTTAACCCTTTCGCTGCATGCCGGAGGCAATCTTGACGAAGGCCTACCTATTGCCAGTGTTTCCACTGGGGGCCATTTTGTGTTTCCCTCCCGCGCGACCCACTTGAAGCTAGCAAAGCAAAAAAAACACCCATCAAAATCGCAAAGTGGACTAACACCCAAATGAGAATGACACCCGGTGCGAATTCTTTTTCCTATGCGACGTAGGCCTAGACAGATCTGACAAATGTCTCAC
>NMRB01001385.1:76239-86526 GCA_002633025.1 Notospermus geniculatus
TGCGCCCCCCCCCCCCTTGGATCCGCGCCTGGTAGGCCAATTTCACTGACTGATCCCCTCAGCGAGCGCGTGTGGTGCGGCTCGAGCATGGACACAATGTGATTTCATTTAGACTGTGTGAGTGAGACTCTATGTCGGTTAATTAGGCCTAGGCCTATTGTCTGGTGAAGGAACTGACTTTAACCCATTCGCTGCATGCCGGAGGCAATCTTGACGAAGGCCTAGCTATTGCCAGTGTTTCCAGGGGGGCATTTTGTGTTTCTCTCCCGCGCGGACCCACTTGAAGCTAGCAAAACAAAAAAAACACCCATTAAAACCGCAAAGTGGACCTTGGAGGAATTATAGAGTGGACTAACACCCATAGAATGACACCCGGTGCGAATTTTTTTTCCTATGCGACGTAGCCTAGACAGATCTGACAAATGTCTCACGCATTAGCGGGTACACCTCTTCATTTACACATTCCGCACTCCCGCGAGTTGTGTGTGATACCTCACGCATTTCCCAGGGTCGTCAGGCTTGGGGGGGGGGGGGCACTGGATGTGCGTACGTGCACCTCCCCACAGAGTTCCGCTCTGGACAAGCAGAAGAAAATCAACCTTATAATCATAGGGCCATACATGATTATAGGCCTATAGGCCCTATAGGGCCCTACTAGGCCTACATTTTGGCTGAAATCACATAAGCACAGCATACTAGATTCCAACATTTTTGGCAAAGTCCCCCAGACCCCCTCCTTACTCATACAGCATACAGTGAAATTTCATGCCCAGACGCTTGCTTTCACAAAAATGTGCACCTCCGCCCCAGGCTCACCCAAGCCTAATACCCTACGCCCTTGTTTCCCCAAGTGAAGCTCTTCAAAAAAGTGCGTTTGCCGACTCTCGTCTGCTCAGGGAGCGCCCGCGCCATCTGCCGTTTGATTCTGTAATCAGTGTTTTACCGCCAATGCTATAGATAGCGCCGCTCGACTGGCATTGTTTCGCATCCTCTCAGACAGTAGGGTGGTTTAGAAATCAAACGGTAGACGTAAACTTTACGACAACGTTATTTTCCATAGGCCTACTTACATTCACCAGATTTTGTATTGCATTTTGCATATTGTATTGCATAACTGTGGCTTTTCATTGGATGAAACTGGCGTGGTGGGACGCATGGGATGACAGCTTTACATCAGCAGCGTAATCTCATGCAAAATCTCACTTTTCAATTTTTGATAATTTTCGATAATATCAAATATCTTTCTCGATTTTTTTTCTTGTAAATCCTTCCTCATCATCAGGCTTCATTATCGTGAAAAGGAGAGAGCGATCCAGTATCACATGAAGATTTCCCGCGTACAGTACAGTACGCGGGATATATGGCGTACGTATGGCATACGTAAGGCATATACTCGGCAGACGTATTTTTCCATACGTAAGCCATACGTACACCAGACGTCCAGAGGATGATCCATTGTACTATACGGCGGATATAAAAGTAGCTGTACGTCCGCCGTATGTACAATCTCGGTCATAAGTTATTAACCAGTGGACATTTGTCAATTACTCCGTGATCCCCCAATATTTTTTCACCAATTTTTGATGCATGATAGTTAGATCATTTGTCCATCATTTGGCATAATGATTTTTCTGATCAGTTGGCTGACTTGGGTTTTACCGTTGTTCGAAGTTCGCCGGTCAGAATGAGGTTTTCGGAAACTCCGCAATTCCTGAAAATTTTCACCTGTAAAATCTTCCAGTGTCTGTATTGATGGATATCAGTATCAAAAATTTTCAAAATATTTGATGTTTTAACCTAAAAATGGCAACTTTGTTGGGATTTTTGCACTGTGGTTTGAAGCCCAGTCAACAGCACTCTGAGATGACCCTCCTCAACCTTTACTAGACCTAATATAATAGGCATTCTCCCGCCCTCATGCCATGCTCTTCCTAAAAGATGAATGCAGATCAGTTTCAACCATTCAATCAGGATGTCGACCCGAATCTGATCAGGCCCTATTCAACATGATCAATGAATGCAAACTGACCCATAAAATGCCTGACCACAGAAAAAACCTGACTGGATTTTTGTCAATAGGAACCAGGTAAAGCTTGAGGGGTCATCTCAGAGTGCTGTTCACTGGACTTGAAAGCAGAGTGCTAAAATCCCAACAAAGTTGCCATTTTTAAGTTAAAAAATCAAAAATTATGAAAAGTTTTGACGCTGATATCCATCTATGCAGACAGAGGAAGATTTTGCAGGTGAAAATTTTCAGGAATTGCAAAGTTTCCGAAAATCTCATTCTGACCGGCGAACTTCGAACAACGGTAAAACCCAAGTCAGCCAATGATCAGAAAAATCATTATGCCAAATGATGGACAAATGATCTAACTATCATGCATCAAAAATTGGTGAAAAAATATTGGGGGATCATGGAGTAATTGACAAATATCCACTGGTTAATAACTTATGACCGAGATTGTACGTCATTTTGCCTGTGATGTTGCAATACTTATATATGGCCAGTGAGTGTACGTGTAGGAAAAATCTCCAGTCCCGCGGGGTCGGTGGTGAAAGGGTTAGTAATACTCGTGGGAAAACCGGTCCCGATAAATGCACCGGATACGGAAGTGAGCCAGTCCAATGTTTTGATCGCAATCTCTGGTTTTCAATCAATACATCCGAATTGCATGTAGCAGTGGTCGTTAACAGGGCATGTTTAAATATTTGAACCTGGTATATAAATATGATAGGGTAATGATGAGCAAATTAATGTTTTTGTATAGTGTGCAATCATAGGATGGACGGTCAATGAGTACCGCCATTCGGGAGTTATAATGATAACCTCGCCCTAGGAATATCTCGCAATTCATCAATAGTGAGGTTTCGCAAATCTGACGAAACACGAAGTACGAAATACGAAATTGGACTTCATTTTCAGCACAATTGTGTTCCATGTGCAAATGTACGTCAGCGTATTCAAATGTACACAGATGACCCTGCGCTCACATCGTTCGTGGGGTTCTCATTAATTCAGTCCTTTTGTATCATAAGATCAACTAGTCGGAATTCAACAGAATTTGCAGTAAACATGTAGAAGGGTCTTGCCTATCATATGGAAGAGTCAGAATGCAAGTCTTTTGAGGTTTAAAGGGAAACTGTCCACATTCATAAAATGCTAAATTTGAAGTTGAACCTTTATGGTTGATTCCTTTATGCCATAACCCACTACCTCAATAGGTGTCACTAGGGGTTAAAACTCGAGTTTTGCAAATTGCGGACTGGTTCCTTCAAGTTGCCTGGAACACGCACCCGATTTTATGGCGGTGAAGTCCAGCGAACAGTATGCCGGTTTTGTGGTTCTAATGCCGTTTTGGATGAAGTCCACTACTTTATACTTTGTACACATTTTACTGATGCGCGTACCCGTTTGTCAGACAGACTGAGAAACATCCCTCTACCTTTAGCATTGCATACTTTCGGAAATCTAATGGCACTAAAAAGTACAAGAACCTTGACCAAATTAATTAGATTTTGTAAACGGATTGTAAATAGTATGTAAAGTGTAAAAGTACCGTCACCAGTTTCATGGTTGTGTTAGAGACAATGTATCCTCACTATACCTCAAATGAGGTCTTGAGAGAAATAAACAATGTCTATGTCTATGTCTATGGCTATGAAATGAAAGTGACATTTAGGTCCTGATCAATTTCCCACACAAAGGACATCCATTAGGGAGGTTTCGCAAGCGCCCGGTTAGGCCCTACGACGACGTTTATCTATTGTGTGGGTATACCCAAACAATAGATAAACGACGTCGTATGGCCTAGTCGGGCGCTTGCGAAACCTCCCTATTGTATACGACCTGCATGGTTACGATGTGCTCCCTGTACCGTAGTTACATGTAGAGTTACATGTTGAGTAATAACGGAGCCACATGTCAAAAACCCGGCGCCCTGACGATTTGAAACAGACAGTAGGTAATTTCGCTGCATGTTGTTATGAATGGGTGATTGATCCTGTTTCGTCAGTCAGAAGTAACGCCGACTTGCCATTCTCGGTCCAAGAGCCCAATCATTCGGGTGTGAGCGCGGAAAAAGTCCTCATGGAATCAAAGTCCGGCTGCTATGTTCTAGTGGATTAAGCTTTTGTGAAGGATTATTTCGCTAACCTGGCTATTTTGACTTTGTATTGAGGACGTTCATTCCGAGGACTTATCCTCTGGTACGTCGTCCAGCACATTTTAGGTACCTCAATTTCACGAGGCATCATGGCGCCATTCGACGATTCCTGGTGATTTTCAACTTCGAGAGACGGAATTCTCACAATTTGGGCGGAGCCTACACTTTCCAATTTTTAGTTGAACTGGGTTGGACAGCAGTGTCACTGCAATATTAGGGAGGTTTCGCAAGCGCCCAGTTAGGCCCTACGACGACGTTTATCTATTGTGTGGGTGTACCCAAACAATAGATAAACGTTGTCGTATGGTCTAACGGGCGCTTGCGAAACCTCACTATTCTTAATTTTGCCTCGACGTTCAATGCCGGTGTAACATCTGCCAGTGTTCCCCGTCTGCCAGTGTTCCCCTCCATATCTGACGGAATAAGCTGCGACTTCACAATAGGGGACACACACTAGAGGAATCTGTCAATCTATCTGCCAGTGTTTCCCAAACAATAAGGGGACACACACTGACCCACAGCAACACTGGCAGATATATGTACAACACCTTCCAAAATTGTTCCGACGAGTCAACTGCGGCCTGTTTTTATCCGTATTTTGTGTGCTGAACATGTCATAAATGGATGGAAGATGGTGCTGCTAGCACAGCGTGAACGAATATCGTCGCTGTATGTCATCTCATGCTACATATCCGGTGTAACGTTTTTGAGTGTTACCCTACTGTTATCTGACGGAATAAGCTGCAACTTGACAAAACCGGACACAGAGAAACGTGTCGATCTATCTCCCAGCAAACAAGGGAAGACCCCAGTTGGGGTCGAAAATTTGCGAAATTCGGAGACGACTTTACTTATACTATCATTTTGTGTGTCATTTTTTGTGCTCTATGTTGGATATCGGCAAACAAGGGGAAACATTGACATACTTAAACACTGGCAGATGTTACACCCACCATCATAACGTTTGGACAGGTGTGAAAGGAAAGAATGTCTCCAGGAAAACTGTCCCAGGAACAAAAGATCCTATTGTTACATTCTAATCTCTGGGGATTGGTTTCTATAGCCATGCACCTTAATCCGTCATTGAACAATAGAAGCGGACACTTTTTACAGGGGGACATTCTTTACTGTTACACCTGCACTACTTCTTGAACTTACGACAAACAGGGAATAATTCATGGCGCAGATAGAGTTTGGATGGTAAAAATGTTGGACATCAGACTTCAAACAGTAATTTTTGGGACTTTGTGTATAGGCCTACTTTCGGAGGTAACACAAGCAAAGCCAACTAAAATACTGTTCGGTAAGTCATATCTACTTTTAACACATTTCTCCTCATCCAATTATTATTGAATCGAGAACTGAAGCGCCAAATATGGCATTATTAGGGAGGTTAAGAAATCAAACGATAAACGTAAAGTTAATGACAACGTTATTTTCGTACCCATGCAATGGTTAAGGCGTGCTACTCCTTAGTGCTGGCGATTGATGCCTTATGCGAGGGTCCGTGGGTTCGATTCTGGTAGGAAGCAATGTCTTTCACTTTAGAAACCCGGGCCCAAATCCATAAAACCATTCTAAGGCCTAGTTGGCTGCCAAACCGCACTAGAATCATTCTATCTCTTAGTTGCTTGCTAAGCCTATTCCATAAAACCATTCTTAGCTTAGTACGGTTCTGAGTTGTATTCTAACTTTAGAGTAGCTCCGGGGTACTTCTAAGTCCTTAGCATGGTTCTAACATGACTTTCCCTGCAGGTTTTGGCAGTCAACACCGGCAAAGCGGATCTTGAACTCACTGAAATGCATCGAGTTATGGGCAGGGAACGCATTTTCCATGATCCGAGAACCCGATTGACATTTTTGATGATGCCGAACATTGTTGCCGCCGACATTGAGCATCCTACATGTATGAGGAGAAATTATGCTGTGAAATTCCCTGCGCAAAATNCTAGACTGGTACCCGATCCTAACTATTTTACATCGGGCTTTTGCATATGTTAGGACCGGGCGTGCCTACCGCCTTCGTGCCTCTGATTGGTCGGTGCTGGCGCAGGTGGTAAGTATGTGAACTATTATGTTGATAGATTTTCTATTTTTAACATGGAAAACCCCCGGCGTGATTGGTGAATTTCCTGGGTCAAAGGTCGGTCACCTTCTATCTGCATTCTGATACGTCAGCCGTATTGAGAATTGAATAAATTTACATAATTTACATAAAATTTTCAAGTGACGTCACTGTCAGAATTCCTCCACAAATGGCGGCCACGACTGGTCCTACCATTCAAAAGCGACACCATCGGTAGGATCAGGTACTAGTCTACGACTGTTGGTGACGAAATAGAACCGCTGAAAGCAATCTCGTCCCCAGGGAGTGATCTGTTCCTGGAGACGAGGAATAGCTAAAGACCAGAAACACCCCAGGCGATCGGGTTTTGACGCCACTTGTGGGCTGCGTGGAATCTTCTCGCCAGCGATGCTCGCCCTATCACAGAGTTCGTCTAGTCTGTGGTGGCTGGTGAGAAGATCGGTGGCGATCTGATCGCTTGCGATATCGCCTGCTGCTGGCCTTACAATATTCACCCCATTGATTACCGATACCGTCGCTAGGGCTAGACGGCGGGATATCGGCAACCGATACAAAAAACATCCTGAGGTAATCATTCGATTAACTCCGTCTCCGTCATACAGGGTGTCCCAAAATGTCTAGGTTAAACCTGGCGGCCATATTGGAATTCAAAATGGCGTCCATCAGGGGCGACTTCGCCGAGTCTCCCGACCTAAAATATAATGGCTGGTATTTATAAAAGTTAGCAAATGCTTTTACTTAAGATTTGTACAGCGATGTCCAATGTAAATGTACTACAAAACCTGAAGTAAAAGCATTTGCTAGCTTTATGAATACCAGCCAGTGTTTTGGTCCAAACTACATCACTGTATGCAACCGCACGAGGGTAACCCGGGTTACCCTCGTAACAATGGCGGCAGAACAAGATACGCTTCGGTGAGTAAATTGGCTCTGGTGGCGAAACTAGCACATCTCTGTGGCTGAATTTTTGCATGTTGGAAGAGAAAATAGTACTGCAGACTACTGTATATCGCATGGCATTGAAAATTTTCTATTCATGCCGTATTTTGACCGGGAAGTCGGACACGACGACGAGGGTAATTCCAACCGTACTTTTATGCATTACGAGGGTAACTCCTTTGGAATTACCCTCGTCTTCGTGTCCGACTTCCCGGCCAAAATACGGCATGAACAGAGATTTACCAACGCCATGCGATATACAGTAGTGTNGGGTAATTCCAACCGTACTTTTATGCATTACGAGGGTAACTCCTTTTTTGGAATTACCCTCGTCTTCGTGTCCGACTTCCCGGCCAAAATACCGCATAAACAGGGATTTACCAACGCCATGCGATATACAGTAGTGTGCAGTACTATTTTCTCTTCCAACATGCAAAAATTCAGTCACAGAGATGTGCTAGTTTCGCCACCAGAGCCAATTTACTCACCGAAGCGCATCTTCTTCTGCCGCCATTGTTACGAGGGTAACCCGGGTTACCCTCGTGCGGTTGCATACAGTGCAGTTCTGGTGACTGAGTTATTTTATATTGACTGTGACCTCTGACCTTCAGGAGGTCATTGCATAATCAGGAGGAGCATCCTCAGTGACCTAAGTACGTTGGTCCATAGTACCAGGTAGACCTCTAGACTGTAGTTATCATCATGAACATGTTTCTGTATCGGGGCTGTTGAAGCTTGACCTTGACATCCCACCTTCATGGTCATTGAAAAAATTGAAAGATTATCCGCAACAGTGCTTGGTTTCAGGTCACTAGCAAGTTCTCTGTCAACATTATCGACTATTCCAATATCACAGCTATATTTTAACCGTGACCTTGACCTCTGACCTCCAATGTCATTGCGTAAATGAAAGAAGGATCCTGGATAATCGAGGTATATGACTTGGATCCATGATGCTCACTGGTGTTCTGTCAGTTCTTGAGACGGCCATAGGCCTACTAGTTCAGTTTGAATTTGACCTTGACCTTGACCTCAAACACTCAAGGTCATTGCATAATCTGAAAGAGCATAAGTGATAACCCCTTAGAGGTAAGGGTTTAAGGCTTCCTCCTACACCAGTTGTCGAGTTATTTCAGAATATCAAATTTACATATCGAATATCACCATGATATCCCTACTAAAAAAATATCTGTAGGGTGTGACAGGGTGTTCTTGGGTGCTCTAGGGTATTCTTGGGTGTTCTTTGGTAGACTGTTTCAAAATACCCATTGAGTGAAGGGTGTTCTAGGGTATCTTTAGGGTGTTCTAGGGTACCTGTAGGGTTGTCCGGGGACTCCAGAGATACCCTAGAACACCCTAAAGATACCCTAGAACACCCTTTGCTCAATGGGTATTTTGAAACAGTCTACCCAAGAACACCCAAGAATACCCTAGAGCACCCAAGAACACCCTGTCACACCCTACAGAGATTTTTTTTAGTAGGGATCACTAAATATCATGTGACCTGCAAACTCCAGGTGGACAATATTAGTAGCAATAACATCCGTGAGTGACTATGATGGTGTAAGGCAAAGTTGTAGTCGCTATCTGGACGAGATCCTAAGATATCTCAAAATATCAAATTTGATATATCAATATCAATGTGATACTGACCCTGGATATGAAAGTTGATGATCCCAGTAAGTTGCCCCTATCCATGAACATGTGGATGGAACTTAACAGAACTGTTACTGGTCTAGGAGCCAAGTTACCAGCACTTTAACAGAAAGGGATGGGCAAAATATCAACATTTGATTAATCAATATCACCATGACCCACATGTCTGAGACATGTAACAATGAGCTCATCGTGTAGCCAGGATCAGGTTACCTGGGGTGAGTTACTTTCAGGGCTGTAGCTGTTGCAGTAGCCGAGTTACAGGGTGGACAGACGGACAGACAGATACACAGACAGACAGACAGACACACGGACAGACGGACAGACAGACAGACAGACACCACGACCAACTACTATATGGTTTCCGATCTTGATGATCGGAAACCATAATTACTGTCGTACTGTGTCCCAAGTGTCCTCTCTTTGGATACGACTGATTATTACGACTATACTAAGGAACAGTCACGCTGATAGGATACCAGTCCAATAAATGCTTGGAACGTGATTAGCATTGTACTTCGTCAACGTATTCGTAGTCTAGCTAATAGGGAGTTTTCGCAAATCTGACGAAAAACGAAGTACGAAATACGAAATTGGACGTCATACCTATGACGTAATGTATTTCAGGAAATGGCTGGTACCACAAATATCGCCTGCTGCAAGAGCGTCTTTTAGCGTATGACGTTAGAACGACAGAGGTACGGTGTATATTAAACTTTGAAATTTATCTTTCGTTTCCACTTCGTTGATACGAATTGGAAATTTAAAAATTCAAGATGCGCCATAACTCTTTCGATCTTACATGACATGCTAAAAGACGCACTGGCATGAGGGACATTTGTGGTACCAACCATTTCATGAAATACATTACGTCATGAATATGACGTCCAATTTCGTATTTCGTACTTCGTTTTTCGTCAGATTTGCGAAAACTCCCTAATGTCCCTGTATCGAAGGGGCTTTGTCACAACACGCCCTGAACGAGTCGTCACTATTCCGCCGTTCGTTCCTTCGGCAGACCCACGATTCATGGTAAATCCAGATTGACTACTGGGTGATGCAACTGTATCCGTGGAATCGGCTATGCCATTTTGGCTGGTCACAACTGTGGTCTGTTATGGCTTCATCAGCTGAGTTATCCATAGTTACGGGCTGGACCCGTGGTTGCTCCATGGGTCGAGGTACCGACACTAACGATGGATCGACTGACTGCTGCGCTGGGTTAGCTGCATCTGGCACATGGTGGAGTTGGCGCCGGTTCCTCCGCAGTCTTACCCCTTGGCCTGTTTCGATGATGTAGGATCTCGGCGGGTACTCAACCTGTTCGACCACTTTTCCTGGCTTCCATGTCTCCAGTGTGGCTATTCAAATCTTGGGATACGCTGGGGAAGAAGTTCCGGCACGTCACACTCGAGCAGACGATGCATCAGAAAATAGTCGCTT
>NMRB01001385.1:95790-126615 GCA_002633025.1 Notospermus geniculatus
AATGATGGCACATGCTGCAGTAGTGCCGAAAACTTCACCACCATTCAAACCATGACCGCCATTTTCTTCGCACTGTGGTAAGTTTTCAAAGATTTTCTGGTTTGCTGTGATCACACTCAAGTAATTAGTTTCTTACCTGTTCTCTGCAAATTATGCAAATTAATATAAAGTTGATGTACTGGTGTGAAATGAACCCTAAAAAATTTTGACCACTCTGAAGGAATCATGGAAAATGTTGATGGGATAAGGTGGATTATGTTTTCCCAAATTACATTTTCAGTGTTCTCATTGCATTTCCATTGTGGTTGTATCGCAAGAAAGTCGTCTTCTGCAGAAAAAACGTGAACAAAAATAGACCAGGTAATTTTTTCTTCTTTTTTTCTTTCTTGGCTCTCTTTATTATAATATACATACTGTAAAACGGGAAATTTTCGCGGACGTTTTAATTTTGTGGTCTTTGCGGTCCTATCACATCCGCAAATTTAATACGCGTAAACATTTTTTCAATTCAACATCGTCGGCACGACCGCAAAAATAAGACACAATTTGCATAATGCCAGTACTTGCCAATAAATCGCGCTGAAACTTGCAACTCGGTAAACTCCACATTCAGAATAGTGTTCTGATCATCCGATACTCACGTTGAAGATGAGCCGGCCGTCATTAGCGGCGAATACCTATGTCCCAAACCAGACACAACAAAGCCACGTGGTCAGTATCCAGTCAAAACACGAGCACATGGAACTTCGGGGCTCTTGAAACTGCTTGTATTTATGAATGAAACTGTTTCCCATAGAGGATGATGGTGGCTGAAATGCCGGGAAATCACGTCTACGGCTCTGTGAATTTGTTGCAATGCATTTTAATTTTGCCGTTTTTGCGGCGCCGAGCTGTCCGCCAATTATAAAGGCGCAAAATATTATTCTGGGGCAGAAATACTGAGGGTCCGCGAAAAAAACCATCCGCAAAAATTTCCCGTTTTACAGTAAATGAGATCTGGGCCAAAGTGGTTAGAAAATCAAACTATAATGTGACCCTTGCAGATGTAGCACCTAAGGTCCTACTATCAGCTGACTATAAAAATTCTGCTGCAGCACCACAGCTCCTACTGTAAAAATTCTGCTGCAGCACCACAGCTCCTACTGTGAAAATTCTGCTGCAGCACCACAGCTCCTACTGTAAAAATTCTGCTGCAGCACCACAGCTCCTACTGTAAAAATTCTGCTGCAGCACCACGGTTCCTACTGTGAAAATTCTTTTTCACCACCAAGACTTCCACCGTGAAAATTTTCCTGCAGAATCCAGGCTGATACTGTGAGTGTAAAAATACTCCTACAGCAGCATGGCTGCTACTGCTACTATGAACATTCTGAGGCCTCATTTTGGTTTTTCAGAAAATGGTCAACGTAATGCTACCTGCCAACAGAATGGACAAGCCATAAAACCAGCCGAACCTGAGCCTGGTTACTATGTAATACTCATGTCACTGGCCAAACTAGGACTCATCATGACATACTTCTTCATATGTGATAGGTTGGTAGAAAATGATCATGTGCCACTTGTATAAATGAGCCACATTCATATTGCATGTTCCACGGATCAGTGTTTCCGCCAGAGGGGGGATGGGGGATGATCCCCTCCTCAAAAATTTCAAGGAGGGGATATCCCCCCCTCAAGTTTGCAGACTAACCTTTTTCAAATATCACGATTTTCACTTCAGTAGTGTTTTTCTTTACGGTAATTTGTCACATTTCAAATGCAATTTTCATGCAGAAGGAAGACTAATTTTGCATTTTGGAGTGTAAAAAATGACTCTGGAGGCCATTTTTAACCAAAAAACTCCCAAAAAAAGTTTTGAAAAAAAAAATTTTTTAATTTTTTTCTCCCCCCTCCTTGACAATCCTGGCGTAAACCCTGACGGTTGTGCAGTCTCAAAGCACCTCACATTTCACGTTTTTAGCCTCTCTCTCTCTGCTTAGTTCCAATCTATTTTGGCAAATTCCATCATGAATGATGGCACTTCTACTTTCTCATTTTCTTGAACGTGTCATTCTATTTCATTCTGACTCAATTTTAGCCCAGAAACTAACACGAATTGAAACTTTTAGAAAAGAAGACTTTTTCATGTTAACAGTTGTATTTATTGGGAAAAGGAGAGCCATGGACATGTGCCCAAAATATGACGTCATTTAGTGAAAATTCAGTTTGAAATTGGATGAGTATGAACTGAGCTTCGGAAAAAGGAGGTTCTTTAGTAGCAAAAATTCTTTACAGATTAATTTTTGAATTCCAGAACTACTGTATTTATGAAGGAGAACAAGGCCTACACATTACTTAACTTTCTGCTGCCGTTTGTGTATATGATGGTGCTCGGTATATTCTTCAACGAGGACTCGGACCAATCAACGATGCTACACCGGGACCAAACCGATGAATGGAAAGGTTGGATGCAGCTGGTGATATTAATATACCACATAACCGGCGCTAGTCATGTGAGTTTATCTGCTGGTCCATTTAGTTATAGGCACACTTGAGTAGGCCTACTGTAGGCATACTTCAGCCAGGCAGTTTTTTTTCGTTCTTAGATGATAAACATCCTAAAAGTAATCCTTGTTAGACAATTTTACTAGGCTATGTCCCATAAGCTAATTTTTTTCCTGAACCATTCAGTAAATTTTGTTTGGTGGATTTAGAGTATTTTCATTAAAAAAAGGCCAAAAGAAAAACAGGAGACAGGAAAAGCGGTGAAAAAAATTGTAACAACAGGCGGGATTCAAACCGGGGACCTCAGATTTACTAGGCAAACACTAGCTGACTGAGCTACCGAGACAGCTAACAGTGTTGAGGGTTTCATTGGCCCATGATGACCGGTGGTCATATTGTTTGCTTGCCATCTGAGACCAATTTCTGTACTTGGCAAGCATTTTGCTTGCCAGATAACCACTTCCTTTTGAAAAAGTGTTTGTCTCTTGCAGGTTCTGCCCATCTACATGCATATACGTGTCCTCGTCTCTGCCTATCTGTTTCTCTCTGGCTATGGGCACTTCACCTACTTCTGGAATACCAGCACGTTTGGTCTTCAGAGGTTCTGTAGGGTGAGTGGATAACTTGGATAAAACAGGGTCGTCTCTCCTTGGGTTGAATTACAAGTAGCACTAGTGGGTTGTCATATTGCTGGTGGAAACATCAGGAGAGTTGTCTCTCAGGTTTTGGGTTCGATCCCTGCTGGACCCATCTGGAATTCTTCATGTGATACAGAGGCAGCCTTCTACATGCACTCTGATTTCCTCCTGCGTACATTAAAGGGGCTGTTCGTTTTCATCACTTGAGGAATCTGAGTTGTGATCCTTGGGAAAACGGAAAAAGCTGTGCACTTGCAAATTGCAGGGATTATTTGATATGCTGTACAGAATAATCCCACAAATTTGTAGCTTCATAGCTTTCTCCATTTTCTCAAGGATCACAACTCAGATTTCTCAATTGACGAAAACAAACAGCTCCTTTGCCCAGTTTGTCTATCGAGCTAATAACTGATGTTTAGTTCATCCACTCTCCCAGCTGTCGCCGTTGATGATACTCACTTTGTCCGAGCTATTTTGAGAGATGACGCAAATCTACAAATAGGGCCTACTCCCTTCACGGACTATGAACCCCAATGTTGTCCTTTTAGTTGGATTGGTATAAAGTCAGCACTGCTCTCTCCTTTCAGGTATTATTCCGTCTCAACATGTTGGTCGTGAGTTTGTGTTTTACAATGAACCGCCCGTACCAGCTCTACTACTTCATTCCACTCATCTCATTCTGGTTCCTTGTTTTGTACATAACCATGGCAATATGGCCGCAAGCGACTGCTGTGAAAGCAGATGGTAAGTTTAAATCTTTGTTTATTTCGAAACTCTTGCTGTCCAATGAAATTGCTCACTGACATCCTTAGCAGACGTCTTGATGATATCGTCTGCAACATTTTTTTTCTTCATTTTTGATCAATTCAAGAGAAAAGATGATTTTACATCTCGAAATATGTTTCTTCAAATACTTCTCACAATTGTCATCTCAAATCTTTGGAACTATCCATATTGTGCGTTGTACCCTCATAGGGTTATCCAGGGCCAGGGTTTCTGCCAGAGGGTAACTTGGGTACTGAAAAAGTACCATTGAAGAAGTCTGGGTACTTTTAGTTTTGAGTATCCTCAAAAAATTGTGAAAACTTGGAATATTGTTGGAAATACACTACCTGTAGTTTTAGACGTAAAAGAAGTAGAAATGCAAAAAATCTTCATAAATTTCTTTTAGCAGTACCCTTAAAGAAATCCTGGAGGAAACCCTGAGGATTAAAATCCAAGAGGAGAAGCATATCAGAGGCAATACCTCTGATATGCTTCTCAATAAAGCAAGATATGCACTAAATAACTACCCACAAACACATTAGTTTAATTTTCCGGAGCACATGCCTTGAGCTCGGTTCATACTCAACCAATTTTCAAACATTTATCACAAAATTCCATCATATTTTGGGTGCTACTTGGTTACGGGTTTTTAAAAATCAATCATTTTCCAACATTTCATGGAATTCCGCCATATTTTTGGTTCTGTTTGGTTGTGCTGGCTCTTTTTTCCAACAAAAAACTTTCGAACACAGGAGTATAGGAATAAGATACTCAATTGGCTTAGCCTTAGGCATTAAGGAGTCTGATACTCATTATTAGTGCCGAGTATCATGTTATACTTCTTAATGTTTTCCTTTTCCACCAAAAATTAAAATTTCTCGCAAGTTCTTGTGTTGTGATCTTGTTCACAAACAGTGTTTTTTCGTCACGATTTTTTTCAGTTACGGTATGTTAAAAATTTTGAAATATTATTGAATTTTGTTTGTTACTTTTCTGGCAGGTCTGATAATAAAACTTAAAGTTGACCACTACCGTCCAAAAAAAGGTATTTTTCATGCATCACCACCTTGATGGGCGCAAGCTTGTAGATCTTTCCACAGTCCTGCACTAGTCATCTCCTTAACTATATTTTAACTCCTACCACGTCATACGTGATATTAGGTGTTGTCTTAACACTGACAATAGGGAGGTTTCGCAAGCGCCCGGTTAGGCCCTACGACGACGTTTATCTATTGTGTGGGTATACCCAAACAATAGGTAAACGTCGTCGTATGGCCTAACCGGACGCTTGCGAAACCTCCCTATTAGCCCTGGTTACACTACATAGAAAGCCAGGGCTTTTTGAGACCCGTGTCAAGCCCGGCTCTGAAAAATCCCGCCTGAGACGCAATGCGTGTCGATACAACTAAAATCTTGTGACGCTGATCTAAATTAAGCCCTCCAAAAACCCTTCGAGCTTGGAGGGCTTATTTAATAAGCCCTCCGAGGGGCTAATAATTATTAACCAGGGGCTAATAATTAGCCCCTGGTTTTTCATCCCCGGGTCTATCAGGCCCACACAAAACAGGTGTAGACAGAAAATCCCGGGTGAGACGCGGGTTTTTACATAGTGTAACCGGGCTAATGTCTGGTCCCAGGTTACCTCGAGCACCTAACCTCTCCGGGTTCTCAGCAAACTGATCTCAGTTAACTCATCTGCCACCAGGTTTGAGCAGACAGTAAAAAATTGACGTTTTCTAAAAATCTTGGGGACAAATTGGAAAGAATTTGAAGAAACATTCTTCAGATGGTTGATAGGAAAAACCTTCCATCAAATATTTTTCAATCAATACCATAGGATGTGAGAAAACTTTGACAGATGATGCCGTCTGCTGTCTCTGGGGGTTGATGAGTTTAAATTTGTAGTCCAATAATATTCGAAAGCTAGCACTGACTTCCAATTTAGACGGAACAATGCTGTACATGGCATTCAGAGTTCACTCAGCAAGTCCCAGGCTTGCCGATTCACAACTCATGCTGTTGTTTGTGACCCATTCAATATTCTTTCAAACAACGCCAAATCTGGTTCGTTTGTGGAATGTCAGAAACTCAATGGGCCTATCAAGGACTTGATGCACGTTGTTCATCTAATCCTAAATCTTTTCCCTACTCTGATTAATATCATGCACCTAAAGGTGCTTACAGGTCAACACTGTGTCTTGAAGCAACTCGGCGGATCCGTCAAAAGTAAAAAAACAACCACGTCCACGCGCAGGTCGACATTTCAGCGATTGAGAGGAATTCAGAGCAACTGGCAGTTACCTCAAACAGCACACTCTAAACTAGTGGATCCGGCAGCTGCTCGGAGACGCAAGCACGAGGAGCCTGATAGCCTAGTGGTTATCACGTCCGCTTAGCAAGCGGCAGGTCCCGGGTTCGAATCCAGCCCCGGCCATTATGGGATTTCATTCCCAGCTCTTCAGTCCGTCGCATGGAACAGTAAGCCGTGGTGCCTTGTACCTTGTGTCTTTGCAAGGGCAAGTAAAAGACCCATCCAAGTGAGGAACATGAGTATCTTGTGATGGCCTCCTCCATACTTACCAGGGCCAATAATGCTATAGCGTCGGCCCTGACGGAAAAATGAAATACAATACAATACGCAAGCACGCTCAGGTCGACAATATCGGAAACTGATCAGTCACTCCGAGTTGCTTCCATCGCCGAAAAGCTATTTGCCGCAAGTTGCTTCAAGACGCAATGTCGACCTGTAAGCACCTAATGTTTCATTCACTTATGTTGCAATTTGTTTTTGTTCTGCATCATGTGCTCGTGTCCACCCGTACCACATTTTAGGTCTGTCATCATTTCTGCATGGACAGTCGGACATTCCAAATGTAATGTGCAAGGTTTTCGCCCATATAGTTTTGTCTATATACCTTTCCAACAAAATGGTGGTCTAACAGTTCTCACTATATGACGTCAGAAGCTTTAATCTGTTAATTCCATTCAATGATCGCTGGCACACTAAGCTGGTCCAGCAGGCCATGGTAGGCCCTTACCCAAACCGACAATGACTACAGACACTGCATCGTGATTAAAGCTCGCCAGATGAGTGAGTGAGTTGCATCGGACCGGGAACCAGTCTAACGATCACGGGCGCGACTGGTGCTTCCACCTGCACGAAGGAATAAAACTAGTTTGCCGACCATGTTTGTAAACAAACCAGCTTGTTTACAACTTCGGCGTCTAACACAGCAGTGTCCAATGTAAATGTACCACAAGATTTAAAGTAAAAGCATTTGCTAACTTTTATAAATATCAGCCAATTCACTGACAAACTATAGATAGATGCATGTCACTTTGATGTACAATGCTTCGGCTTTTTAACATAACTTTGAATAGTCTAAAATAAAAATGTTATTTTTATGCTTAATTCCTTGTGCATGAAGTCTGCCTCGCATCACCTAAAGTATAATTCACCCGAACTTCAACATGGGCAAAGTGCCAAGCTTGGAAATGTGCACAAGTCAGTGGTAAATAATCCATGTGGTAGGTCACTTGAACAGCCTATATGCAAACACTCCCAACTCGTCCTCAGTCAACTGGTAAATATTGTGATTTGTGGTTTAATTAAATCATTGTGTCCACTTTATGGTGTCTGTTGCACAGGCTTGGCACTTTGCCATGTTGAAGTTAGGGTGAATTATACTTTACATTAGACTAGTACCTCCCATCTCAGACACCTCTCCAAGGAGGACACTTCCCTTAGGACAACAAAGTCTAATTCTTAACTGACAATTTTGTTCATTCTGACAGCTGTAATCAATGTAGAGGCCAAGGCCCGTAGTGAGATATTCACCACTACCGAAATGTAACCTGTAGTGCATTCATACTGCATTACAGACCCACTGGCCTTGATTTCAATTTTACCCAGCCTTTAACTCATCTGCCCCAGAGCCCAGCAGACGGCATCTTCTGTCCAAGTTTCCTCACATCCTATGGTGTTGATTGAAAATTTTTTGAAGAAATGTTGTTCCTGTGAACCATCTGAAGAATGCTTCTTCAAGTTTTTCCCAATTCATTTCCAAGGCTTTTAGAAAACTTCAACAGAAGAGGCTGTCTGCTCAGATGAGTTTAGGTGTCCTTCATGGGGAGGTTTTGTTGTGCAGTGTTTCTTAGTGGCCTCATATAAGCATAGAGACAGACTGTAGAAAATAGCAAGTGTTGGTGATGCTGAAAAAACTTAACGGTATATCAAAATGTTACATAAATGTTACCAATGTAACACCAGCCTTATTGTTTATTGTTTTCATATTATCACTTTGTTATGTATTGTCATTAGACATGTTAGAGTGGCCGTGAATTTTAAAATCTCATGCCAATATGAATGACATAGCCTATCGGCATAAAATCTTATGCCACTTTTGAAAGAAGTCGAATTTGTTGACCCTCTGCCAGAAGATCACCCAGCTCTACTAAGAACACTAGAGTTTGCCTTCAAAATTTAACTGGTCAACCTTTTCAATTTTGACACCTTATTATTATAGACATACAACATAGAACACAAAGAACGACACACAAAATGATAAAATGCGTATAAAGTCGTCTCCGAATTTTGCAAATTTTCAACCCCAACCGGGGTCTTCCTCAGGCACTTTCTAGTAGAGATCCCAGAGGTAAAAAAGAATGCTTTGAACGGCAACTGGTAGTTGCCCTGCAGCCTGCTTAGTAAAGTCTGCACTCTACATGCTCAGTCAATCCCGAAGTGTGTCTTAATAGAATGGTATTACTGGTAGTTGCCCTGCAGCTGGCTTTGAAGTCTGCCCTCTACATAAAAATTCTTCACGTTTTCATAATTATGATGTTTCATCATTTTCTTTTTTCAGTGAATCTCCTGTACTATATTTACATGGCTGTCAAGTTCATTCTTCTTATTGTGTTGGTGACAATACTGTTTCTGTTTGAGGTAAGTTGATTTCTTATACAACAGAAGGTTTTCATGAAGCCCAGAAATGCCAACATGAATGCTGATCCCTTTGTTCGATCCCTCGTTTGTGCGAGTTTTTTAACATCAGTCTCGAATTCCTACATCCAACATAGAGCACAAAGAACAACACACAAAATGGTACTAAGCAAAAAGTCAATCTCCAGAATTCACAAATTCTGGAGATTGACTTTTTGCTTATTACCATTTTTGTGTGTCAATTTTGTGCTATTCTGTATCTTGGACACAAAATGGTACGATATGTAAAAGTTGTCTCCGAATTTCGCAAATTTTCAATCTCTACTAGAAAGTGCCTGAGGAAGACCACGGTTGGGGTTGAAAATTTGCGAAATTCGGAGACGACTTTTACATATCGTACCAGTCTCGAATTCCAAAATTCCTGCAGTTTTCCTGGTCCTCTTTCAGGTCCTGTTTGAGAAGATCTTCCTTATGAAGCCGTTCAAAGCATTCTTTGTGATGGAAGATGACTCACTTCACGAGTGGCGCTTCCGATGGAAACTGGACAGATACGTAAGTGCAATGGTCATGTTTTGGGGGAGGGGTGAAGCTGAGTGTTGGTGTTCTAGATGGTGTTGCCGTAACACCCTCAATACTCAATGGAAACAGAGAGCCGTATTCAAAAAGGATGTTTAAGACTTAGACGCATGTAACTTCATCAAATGCATGGTGGAAGTGTGTGCATTTAGTAAAGTTACATGCATCTAAATCTTAATCGCACGACGATCACCCTTTTTGAATACGACCCAGAGTGTTTTACATGGTATTGCCTGTAAAACACTAAAGACTCATTGAAAATTCTCATTTTCCTCATTTACAGAATGTTTTACATGGTATTGCCCTTGTATTGCCTATAATGCCCTCAAGACTCGTTGAACATTTTCATTTTCCTCATTTACAGAATGTTTTACATGGTATTGCCCTCGTATTGCTACTTTGAAAATTCTCATTTTCCTCATTTATAGAATGTTTTACATGGTATTGCCTATAATGCCCTCAAGACTCATTGAAAATTCTCATTTTCCTTATTTACAGAATGTTTTACATGGTATTGCCCTCGTATTGCCTATAATGCCCTCAAGACTCATTGAAAATTCTCATTTTCTTCATTTACAGAGTTTTCTTTATGGCGCCATCTTTGCATTTGCCTGTGCCACCCTCAAAAAGTTCAAAATTCTCAACGATACTGGTGGAGGCATGTTGTTCCCAAAGACAGTATCTTTCTCAGTGACAGTCTTCTCTGCTTTAGGTCTTTTTGTAAGTATATTTTATTCTATGATGCTAGTAGTGGATATATCACCTCTGAGATTCTGGGTTTGATCCCCAGTTGAGGCCTTTCTATTTGTACTTGTATTTGATTTTTCCGTCAGGGCCGAAGCCATAGCATTATTGGCCCTGGTGAGTATGGAAGAGACCATCTTAAACTACTCAGGCCGATTTCACAAAGGGTGTTTAAGACTTAGACACGTGTGACTTCACTAAAATGCACGCACTTCCACCATGCATTTGGCGAATTTACATGCGTCTAAGTCTTAAACACCCTTCGTGAAATCGGCCCCTCATGTTCCTCACTTGGATGAGGTCTTTTACTTGCCCTTGCAAAGAAACAAGATACAATGCACCACGGCTTACTGTCCCATGCAACGGACGGGACGTGAAGAGCTTATATTCCTCCTTATGTCAAAGAGTTAATTTTTTTCGTTCCAATTTTCAGAGCTATTCCATATTCTCCATGATCTGTCGAACCAAAGAAGAGTGCAATGACATCCATTCCTACATCGTCTTTCTTCCTGTAAGTTGTTTCCTCTCCCAGATCTTGGAGGGGTAGCAGACAAAAACGTCTGTCAGATTGTGCTGTGGTAGTAGGAGTCGAGGCCTGCTGCAGCACTGGGATACTTCAGAATAGAGTTGAGTTGTGGGTTAAATGCCAAATACGGCAAAATTATTCGCTCTATAGAAAATATTGGGCAAATAGACAATTCTCAAATTCGCAGATCTGCGCACTTCTGCTGAAATCTCAACAAGAACCTCGATCTGAAACAGCTGACGTGATGCCATCCATGATTCAGCAATGGCTGAGTCTGACGCAACGTCTTCAACGACACTGTCGTGGGGTTGTCTGCGTTATGTCATTCAGTTTCAGACCGAGGTTGTGGTTGAGATTTCTGCAGAAGTGCGCAGATCTTTGTCATTTACGTCAATTTGAGAACGGTCTATAGATATGCATTAGGTGGAAAATGGAGAGCCCACTGTTAAAGATAATGTATCACGGGTATTTTCGCGGGCACGAAATTCATTGTTTATTTACTTTTTGTTTGTTTATGTCCAGGGTTTCTTTGTCTTAGGAGTAATTTGTTGGTGGCATGCCCCTCTAGAAATTCTGTTGATTCCAGAAGTATTTATTTTGGTGGGTTGGCATGTCCCAACAGTCCAAAATAACATAATGTAAACACCCATGTTTACAAACATTGAATGTAAACAATGAAGTCGTGATACATTATCTTTAAGGAGAGACACCCTCTCCATTACAGGAAGAATGAACTATACAGGTTGCATGGCCAGATATGCACACATTGGGTGGGATGAATAAAAAACTAGTGAATGCTTTTACTTCAGTTCTCCTGTACAGTTGCACTGGTGGGTCCTGTACAAGCATTGAGTAAAAGCAATTACATGTACTAGGTTTTATTCGTACCACCCATGGTCATCATGGGACATGGACTCAAAAGTCTAGTACCATTTTGTTTTTTTTTCAGATTATATCCTTCATTTTCCTTCGCAATACCTTCCATTTTATTCGGCAGAAGTACAGCACATTTTTTGCCTGGTTTGGCAAGATATCATTAGAGGTAAGTAAGTCTAAAGTATGATTCACCCCAACTTCAACATGGGCAAAGTGCCAAGCTTGGAAATGTTCACCATGTTGCAGCAGGACGACCTCATGTTCACCACGATCACCTAATTTTGGCAAAATGGCTGTTAACATCTATATTTCATAGTTTCTGAAAATGATGTGCATGTACTTGTTTGATTTTTCAAAATTTTGCAATATATTATTTTTTGCAGCCAAACAGCTGATCTGCCATCACCTGGGGAAAATCTCTGTATGTCGTTTTCTCTTTTCAGTTATTTATAGGACAGTATCACATCTGGTTGGCAGCTGACACACATGGAGTTCTTGTTCTTGTTCCAAGCAACCAGGTACTCAATGTTATTGTGACAACATTTATCTTTATCTGCGTGAGCCACGAAATCAACAAAATCACAGTGACGCTTGCAAAATATGCCGTGCCAGATGACTGGAAGCTGGCTCTTAGGAATACCATATTTTTTTTCATGATACTCATTCCGATTGGTGTCAGACGTGGCGTCTTCTCATAGCGATTGGTCAATGGCTTTACAAAAGGTATTCTCTATTCTGATTGGTCAATGGGTTTGTTTGAATTCAAATGCGGCATTGTGATTGGTCAATGGAGTTTTTGTTGAATTGGTCAGTCAATTATTTGAATTCAAATGTTGCATCCTGTAAGTGTAAATCTATTTTTATTAGTTGTAGTGTAGCATTCTTGCTCTTTTGTGCATTCTTCCAATTGGGTTATTAGTGAGGTTTCACAAATCTGACGAAACACGAAGTACGAAATACGAAATTGAACTTAATTTCCATGACGTAATGTATTTCAGGAGATGGTTGGTACAACAAATATCGCCTGCTGCAAGAGCGTCTTTTAGCATATGACGTTAGACCGATAGAGTTACGGTAAACTTTGAAATTTATCTTTCGTTTCAAATTCGTAGATACGAAGTTGAAATTTATAAATTCAAGATGCACCATAACTCTTTCGGTCTTACATGACTTGCTAAAAGACGCACTAGGGACATTTGTGGTAGCAACCATCTCCAGAAATACATTAGGTCCTGGAAACGAAGTTGAATTTCATATTTCGTACTTCGTTTTTCGTCAGATTTGTGAAACCTCACTATTGTTAAATGTTATTTTGATTGCTTGGTTTGAAGGAATTGCTTCTTTGAATGAAAATGGTCTGTCCGTTGTAAAATTGGTATTGAAATGAAACTATCTAGGCCTAGGGCTAGGCCTAGTGAATTGTGTGCAAAGGGTAGGATGAAGACATAAAGGGCTGTATTCAAAAAAGGCTGATCATCGTGCAATTAAGGCTTAGACGCATGTAAATTCACTAAATGCACACATTTCCACCATGCATTTGACGAAGTTACACGTGTCTAAGTCTTAAACACCCTTTTTGAATACGGGCCAAAATCTTCATCCAATCAAAATTTCTGTTATGCAAATCATTCAATGTCCTTGGTTTATTATCATACATGTAATTCTTAACACTGAATCTGATTGGCTTGAAGATCTGTAGTATTTCCTGTTTGTTTTGTGACATTAGATTTAATTGGTCAGATCTGTATTAATATCGTCATGGCTATGATCTGTGATGTCATTTGAAAGCTTGTTATGTAATTTTATACAGCTATTGGCAATATTTTATTGGAATTCTTGCTTTTGTTTCATCCATGACTTGCTGCATACATTGTTCAGGTGTCAAGGAATAGCGTCATAATATTAAGTTTTCTGCCCTTGTTTGTATGACGATGTGTATGTCTTAGGCCTCAAGACATCGCTCCATCCGAATAGCTAATGGGCCTGGTGCAAAATCTGTGTACAGTAATTCATTGTTTCGACGCCCCCTCCCCCACCATCTTGGATTTGTTGCGAACTCACATGCGCAGTTACATCTGGTCGGCAAATTCGTATCCCCCGACCAATCCTATGTGTTGGTTAGCCCACCAGATAAGTGTGCACGCAGAAAATCTTCGTTGAAACTAAGATGGCGGGGGTTGTCGAAATGATGAATACTCAACCAATTACGGTACTGGTTATCACTAAATGACATCATATTTTGGGCACATGTCCATAGCTCTCTTTTCCCGATAAAACATCATGAAAATTCCTTTACAATATAGTAGTTCGTGAACCTCTTATAGGCCTACTCTGAACTCATCCAGTTCTAAAACAATTTCCACTATAAATGCCATCATATTTTGGGCACATGTCCATAGCTCTCCTTTTCCCAATAAATACGACATGTAAATTCCTTTTCAATGTTGTAAGTAGTTCATGAACTACTACTCATCTCTACTCATCTAATTCTTTAGAAACTCCAAGAAATGTCATCATATTTTTGGCACATGTCCATAGCTCTGCTTTTCCTATAAACACAACGTGAAAATGCCTTTTCAATGTGGTAGTTAGTGAACCTGTTAATATACTCATCCAATTCTAAAACAATCTCCACTAAATGCCATCATATTTTGGAGCACATGTCCATAGCTACGAAGATTTTTCCAATAAACGCAACGTGAAAATGTCTTTTCAATGTGGTAGTTCGTGAACATCTTATATTCATCCAATTCGCAAACAATTTCCACTAAATGCCATTTCCCTTTGTCACTGAATCAGAATTTCCAAAAATCTTCTGAAAAAGTTTGGAATAATAGGCCCTAAAGTTACTTCACTCTTCAATAGGATCACCAGTTCACAATGGATCACAATGTGATTTGAAACTGTAGCCAACAGACAGTGCAGTTCTGCCTTCAAGTAGTGGTATCTCTAAGTATCTTTTCAATTCAGCATTTGTTTAAAAGGTTTTCCAAACAACCGACTTTTATTTATTTCTCATATTTTCGTTTCGATCTGCTGTCATGACACCCAGAAAATGGCTGATATTCATAAAAAGTAGCAAATGCTTTTACTTCAAGTTTTGCAGTACATTTACATTGGACCTTGCTGTGCAAATCTTAAGTAAAAGCATTTGCTAACTTTTATGAATATAAAATAAAATATAAAATATAAAATAACTTTTATGAATACCGGTACCAGCCAATATGATTTTATAGCATTAGCATGTGGTCCTTGCAGTTTTTATCTTGCCAAAGCTAACTGTGTGACTAACTCTATCAAAGCATTCCATGATGTTATCACATTTCGATGCAATCTTTGTATGTCAGAATTTGACCTTGTTGCATAATCAGCCAATGTGTACTTCCAACATTTTTTTGCTCCTTATCACAAGAAAAGTAACTTCCAAAGTCATATTTTCTTGTCAAATTGTCCTACCAGGAAATCAGTGGTGTGCAAAATAATCAGAACACTTGGCATTAAAGAGGTTATCTCGCCTGACAAGCTGTAATTCGGAGTGGATTCGCGAGGCAGCCATTTAATCTTAGGAATTGGTGTTCAATGGAGAAATTGCAGCCAGCAATGAAAGGGTTAAAAAAAGACTACTACCAATAGTTTTTCACCAGTCATATGAGTGGACAGTAAAATCAGCGTACCTGAGCTCTGTGTGGAGCAATGAAGCGTTGGCAAAACCCAGTGATATTGTGTTATCGAGTACTTTAAAGATATTTATAGTTGTTTTGTTTTTTATATCAATATTAATTTCCTTATAATGTGGTGTTGAGACCATCGTCAAGATTATTTCAAATCAATAAGACTAAGAAAATCTTGTTAATGAGTCATTGAAGATGATGATATCATATTGTAAGTCATTGAAGACTTAGAAAATCTTGTTAATGAGTCATTGAAGATGATGATATCATATTGTAAGTCATTGAAGACTTAGAAAATTTGGTTAATGAGTCATTGAAGATGATGATATCATATTGTAAGTCATTGAAGACATAGAAAATCTTGTTGTTGAGTCATTGAAGATGGTGATATATCATATTGTAAGTCATTGAAGACGTGGAAAATCTTGTTGATGAGTCATTGAAGATGACGATATATCATATTGTAAGTCATTGAAGACTTAAGAAAGTCCAATTAATGAGTGATTGAAAATGATGATATATCATTGTAAGTCATTGAAGACGTAGAAAATCTTGCTGATGAGTCATTGAAGATGATAATATATCGTATTGTAAATCATTGAAGACATTAAAAAAAATGATTGATGAATAATTAAAAATGATGATACGTCATATTGTAATTCATTGAAGACTTCGAAAGTCTTGTTTCAATCAGAATTTCCACAAATTATAATTGAAATTATAGTACTGAAATAATGATTACATTTTCCAAGCACTGTAAAATATAGCAGTAGAGAATCTAAAAAATGCTAAGTCTTATGAAATGACTTTGATTAAACCAATTAAAATAATGAATAAAAATGTACGTTTTCAGTTTTTTTTACATGTAGAAATTTTTTTCTGTTAATGGGTCATAAACTTGGAGAATATCATATTGTAGACTTAGAAAATCTTGTTTTTGATCTTGTACGACTGGCAGTTTCAAAGCATTTTCCATGTGAAGTTTCGGCCCGATCGGACATCCAATATGGCCGCCAGGTGGCGTAACCCGAAAATCATCAAAGTGGTGTAACTCAGGAACGAGATGACCTTTATGTGCATGTGAAGTTCCAGCCCGATCGGACATCCAATATGGCCGCCAGGTGGCATAACCCAAAAATCATCAAAGTTTTTTCTGGGAATGACTTGACCCAGATTGCTCATAACTGATATGTACCGCCCTCTGTCATTAGACTATTATGTCCAACCCGGTGAGTACATGGTCCATGGACCATTTCGTTTTTCACTGTTGACGTCGCACTGTCAAAACATCTGTGTACATTTTTCTACACAATTTTCCGTGGGATTTTCCCCCAAAGACGTTGTCAATATTGGCATCATGTGGCATTTCTGACCAAACAAAGCACTGATATATGGAGAAATTTGAAAATGAAACAGGGCCGTGTAATTTAATCAAAATCGAATCAAACTGAGAGGTTTATTTTGGGGCAAGAAGTAAATGGAAATACTAATAGTTAGAAAATAGAACTTCCGGGTCTTACACTGACAGCGCCACATCGTGGTGTTAGTTCGCGGGTTCCTCATTTGCTCTAAGCCTAGTCAGTTGACTGGAGGGTACTTAGGGGAGTGGTTCCCGTCTCTGCTGCCTCCACACCCGTGGCACTCACCAGAGACAGGAGCCAGTTTAACTGAATGCTTCTGTAGGGACGGAAACTAGAGCCTTGGAGGAATTATACTGACAGTATAATTCCTCCAAGCAAGAGCCAAACGAACAACCTGTGCTTGAAAACCCCATGATTAAACGAAGTAGTGTACATGTACATACATCAGTGTTTCTGCCAGGGATTTTTTTGAGGGGGTGATAAAGAGAAAATTTGACAGAATTCTTGGTCAAAAACACAAATTTGACTTTCTAAGGGGGATATCCCCCTACCCCCTTGAAAACCCCATGATTAAGGGAAGTAGTGTACATGTACATACATCAGTGTTTCTGCCAGGGATTTATTTGAGGGGGTGATAAAGAGAAAATTTGACAGAATTCTTGGTCAAAAACACAAATTTGACTTTCTAATAGCGTGTTTACACTGTGCAGTTTTCCAGCGGAACCGTGCTCGACCCGGGCCGTCCGGGTCGAACCCACCTCCTGTTGGGGGGTTCGGCCCGGATGAAAGTAGCACCGTGCCGAGCCCAGTTGTGCCGTGCCAACCCATTTACACTATCGCCTTTTTTGCAGCGCCGTGCTCGACCCGGGTCGAGCACGGTTGAAAACACGTAGTGTAAAAGAGGCCTAAGGGGGTGTTCCCGGTTGGGAACACTGCAACATGACCATTTTTGAGTTTGAATTTTTTAAACTTTTGTGTAGTATTAAAAGTGAGGATATGTGCGTGAACAAAAACTGCATGTAAATATTGAAAATTGTATTTTACTTTTTGTAGCCCGCCATACACGGTCAAATTTTTTCATCCAATTTTCTGTGCATGCATGCTCTATAAAGACTGACCTGTGTGGCTGTACATCCTGACTTAGAATTTTCTAAAAATTGTATGAAAAATTTGATCATGTATTCGGCAGGTATCAGACTTTGTTAAAATAAAACATGCAATATTGAAAAAAGGCTGTTTTCAAGTGTACTGAATCATCGTTGTTTTTGCACTTTGACTTTGTGTTTTGAACATGTCATTATTTTTCCACACGTGTTTTGAACACATTGTTCACTCAAATTTTGAATAACACGTGATACTGATACCATAGTGTGTGCCTCAGCCAGGCATCCTCCCACAGCAGGGTTTTGGCCTCGCTCCTCTTCAGTGGATGAAGTGGAGCGAGGTAAAAAACCCTGCTCTGGGAGGATGCGGCCAGGAGGACACCTCTCTATTAAGGACACCAACGTAATTCCCAATATTGGTATAGAGAAGAACCGCCGTTGGTGTCACCTTGAAGCAATTATACTGACAGTATAATTCCTCCAAGGTGTAACCTTATATGGCAATCGGAAGTCCTTATAAGGTGATCGTAAGGGATCGCAACCCCGTCTCGAGCCCATTGCAACAGTGGATCACCCGCTTTAGACTGGTGTAACGTTTTACGGTGTGGCCAATTTTTAGTGTGATTCCAATTGTTCGGAACACACTGGGAAACAGACTCACTGTTTCTCTGTGTGTCGCTCATTGTCAAGTCGCCGCTTATTCCGTCAATGTATTCTGATGCCACACCAGCACGATTGCCACACTGAAAAACGTTACACCGGGATGGTGACGGCTAGATTGTTGCCCAGCGGCTTTTGTAGAGGTTGATATAGAGGATTGATTGTGTGGTGAACGAAAGTCGTTTTGGCCGTCTCGAAAGAAATAAACATGATGCCCGCAGAACAGTTGTGTTGTATTCAGACCTGTACAACGAGGTATAGAGTGCACTGTGTCCGTTCATCCACTGCCAGACTTGTTAATGATGATTGCGTCACATTCTACTGGTGACCGCCAGATTTCAATAGCTTTTTCCACTAAAAATAACTCTCCTGGCCCATCCCCAAGTCCAGTGGTCGATGCGGTTGACCTTGGAATTCAATACATTCATCCGGGACATTCTTGGGGCCCTTTGTCTTTCAAATGCGCTTGCGCGACGGGGTTCACACTCGATAGGCCACGGGCGTGAAGAACCGTCATGGCGGCCACGTTTGAAGAAGTGCGGATTTCACTTGCTCCGACATTTTCTTGGAAATATGTCCACTTCGAGGTAAGAAACAAGTTAGAAATAGGAAATTTAGATCCCAAATCATCCCTGCTACACCCTCAGAGATGGAGGCTTAGTGTGTGTCTCATATCAGGCGTTTTAGGAGCAAATCTTTGGGTTTTTTCTTAGGAAGTCTTCCCAGAAGACACGCCATTTTACGAAACGGATGTCGGCGAACAGATCAAACACATTCATTCTTTCTTAGACCCTGTCTTCCAGATTATGGCTGCGGTTTTCTCTACGGTAGGTGATCGACTTCCTGGTAGGCCTACAGGAGGGGCCTGTTTGCACAGAAGACACAAATTCTACACAGGGTCATTCCATCTGATCTCCTTTTTTTCAGATCATGGCTGAGGTTCTTCAGACTGGGACAGCATGACGTACTTTTGCAAGCGAAAATGTCCGAAGGAAACTGTCCAACTTCTGAGCAAATTTTGACTTATGCCTATGGTAAGTAGTTCATGCTGGGCCTGTTTGCACAGAAGCCCCCGCCCAACAAAGAAATTACAGAGCCATTCCATCTGATCTCCTTTCTTTCAGAACATCGCAGAGGTTCTGTAGGCTGTGACTGAATGACGGCCGTTTGCAGGTGAATTGAAACTGCCCGAAGGTGCTGCATGTTACAACTCAGATTCTGACTGATGGTAAGCAACTTGCTGGGCCTGTTTGCACAGAAGACCCCAAAAATTTACAGTCATCCATCTGATCTCCTTTCTTTCAGAATATGGCCGAGGTTCTGGCTTTAACTCAGTGACGTCCTTTTGCAAGAGCGATTCATTGTTGAAAGGTTCTGTCTGCCATCTGCCATGTCGCCAACTTCTGACCAGATTTTGACTGATGGTAAGTAGCTCAAGCTGGGTCTGTTTGCACAGAAGACCCAAACAAAATTTACAGAGTCATTCCATCTGATCTCCTTTCTTACAGAATATAGCTGAGGTTCTTCTGGCTGTGACTCAATGACGTCCGTTTGCAAGTGAAAGTGTTCGAAGGTGCTGTCCACCATGTCGCCAACTTCTGACCAGATTCTCACTATGGTAAGTAGCTCATGCTGGGCCTGTTTGCAGCACAGAAGACCCAAACAAAATTTACCGAGTCATTCCATCTGATCTTCTTTCTTTCAGAATAAAGCTGGGGTTCTTCGTGCTGTTACTGCATGAATGACGTCCTGTTTAGCGTGAGTCTCTTCAAAGGTGCTGTCTGCCATGTCGCCAACTTCTGTCCAAAAATCTGACTAATGGTAAGTTGCATCTTATCTTGTTTGAACAGATGACCCAAAGAACAATCATAAGCATTGTCTCTACCTCCTTTCCTCTTTTCTTTCAGAATATGGCCGCCGTTCTCCGTGGAAGTAAACGCCGTTCATTTGAGTCCAACAGTGCTGTTCGCCATGTCGCCAAATTCCCGACCGAATCTGATCAATGGTAAGTGCTTCCATCTGGCCTTGTTCGAAGAGACAACCCGAAGAAACCTGGCACACGGTCATTCTCTGTTCTTTTATTCCAGAATATGGTTTCGATTCTCTCTGGGACTGAAGGCCGACGTGAAAGCGGCGGAACTGTCCTTGAAGGCGCTGTTTTACGAAGTCGCGAACTGCAAAACAGCATCCGGGAAGAGCATAACGGTAAGTAGTGTCTTTGTGTTTTCTGACTTTCTGAGGTCCAGAAAAACTTCCAACAACTCCAAATGTACAATTTTGCTTTCCAGCGACGAAAAGGGGATGACCGTCACTTGTTGATGTCAAGCTGCAGACGTCCTGCATCGCAACTTGGTCTGTAAGATGCTGATCATCAAGCATTCTTCGTGTAAATTCTTACGGGAGACTACGGCAATCCAACATGGCAATCCAAAGGATTTCAATACTTACATGCTCAGTGTGCAATGAGCTTTCGAAATAGACCCCTTGCTAAAGTCGGCCATTTTGTCCCAGAGGGTAATAACAAACACTGAATGTACAGTGAATGTACACTACCGATGTACAGCATGTTTTAAAATCTGCAAAAACATAAAAACGTGCCTGAAGATGTATCACATAACATTAACCACCAGTAATATAACATTATGTGCACTGAGCCTTGGCTTACTTTTGGTGAAATAGTAATTCAGGAAAGAAAAAAACAGACTTTTGTTGCTTACCCAACCTTGGGTCCAGGTTTATGAATCATCATGTTTCACACTGTGGGATAGGAGCCTGGAAACCTGGAGCTGAGGTTTGTCCTAAACGGGCATGATAAAAGTCTTTTAAAATTTTTTGTGTGAAATATCTTCACAAATTTCAGCCTGGGCACATTTCATCACATATGTAGCATTGCTGAGCAGGTGTTCATTTTGGAACTTTTCAAAGACGTTTTGTGTAATTGCAGGTTTTAAAACATGCTGTGCATCAATGGTGTACATTCACTGTACATTCAGTGTTTGTTATTACCCTCTGAGACAAAATGGCCGACTTTAGCAAGGGGTCTATGGATATGGCGTCGCCGTCGGATTTCTGTCAGTGTTGCCGAAGGATTTTCTCAATTAAAGGTTACAAATTCACGGGAAAAAGGAGGATACTGTTCATAGACATTGTAAGTAGAGTTTATTTTTATTGGGTGTGGGTGGGTCCGATGATGAGCTTGTGTCCTGTTCAGGTCTTGTGCAGACCATGACGTCATACATTTTCTGACGACGGGACCTCGATCTGTCAGTGAGGGAGACTGGTTCCAAATCTCGCCGCTAGGGTTGAGACTGAGATCTCGCCTGCCGTCCATCATCACGTGGTCGGGCAAGAAGCAGCATTCGGAACTTCCGAAGGCAACTGCTCGGCAATTTCCGTACGGTCGCATTTCCCCTCGGACACAATTCCAAGGCAGCCATCTTGAATGCGCAACGATTGCTGCCCGTTTGTGAGAGTTCAAATGCGGTTCGCCTCATCACACCCTGCGCATGAACGAAATAGGTCATACAAAACGTTGCGTTATTGATCAATAATTGGTAGATTGGATGAGATTCCGGTAAGTTTATAAATAATATGCCTCAAGTTATCCAGCAAATAAGGTTGAACACCTTAACAGGCCAAAATTCGGCCAAAATAGTCCCACGGTCGGTCACGTGGGTTTGTTGATAAACAATATGGCTGCCTTGGACTTGTGTCCGAGGTGAAATGCGCCGCCCAGTGGCAGATAAGCAGTTCGCCTCAGGTCGTTCCGAATGAAGAAGCAGCCGCAAGAAAACGCGCTGATTGGTTGAATCGGTTGCGTTTCGGCAACGTTCGGTAGATCACGTGATCGGACACCGACCACAGTATCAGCCCAGTTGGCGGCGCTCGCGACATGCCCAATGCGGCGAGATAACACGAGATCCCGCACAATACCACGAGATCTCGGCCGCCATGATGGTGGCATGCTTGAACCTTACAACCACACAAAAATCTTGAGAAAAGGAGTGGACTCTGACACTTTTACCCTGCTTTGCCCAACGTACTTTTACTTTTAGTGTTTCTTCACGAGACCTCACGAGATCTCGTCCGCCATGATGGATTGTCTTCTGAGACTTACAGACGAAGTGTTTTGCTCAGATTTCTTCGTTTATTTCGATTTTTTCTGCTTTTGTGGGCGCTCTGAATTATTTTGTCAACATTATTCATCCAAATTTTTAAGACAAATACGTAATCGATAGTCTGATGATGACGATGTTTGACTTTGATGGACCTTTTACGAGACACATTTTTTATTTTTCAAAACTTTATTTTTTTATTTACTTTTTATAATTTATTTTCAAATTTTTTCTCATTTTTTTCGTTTTTAATACTTATTTAATCTTAGATCTGTCTTGCATTGCAGGTGGTGTTGCGGATGACAGTGGATGGAAACAGTCGTTATCTGCTACACTCGTAAATAAAATCATCAGCTGGAACGGTTCTTCAAGTGTTCGATGCTGCTGTTCGTCTCGTCAATCGGAACGTTTCTTCACGTGATCGTTGCTGCTGTTCGTTTCGCACGTACTCGTCAATCGGAACGTTTCTTCACGTAGGCCAATTCGTGACACTTTTCGTCTTAAAGGAACTCGACGTCCAAGTTGTAAACAAACTGGTTTGTTTACAAATAGTGGCCAGCAAACTAGTTTTATTCCTTCGTGAAGGGGGCAGCACCAGTAGCGCCCCGTGATCGTTAGACTGGTGCCCGGTCCAATGCAACTCATTCACGATATTCACGTCAGTACATATCACCGACAATAGGTGGCAGCACTGCAGGCGTCGCCTGGATAGAGAACCAGTGACTGAGTGTTTACAACTTGGACGTCCAGCTCCTTTAAGTGCTCTGAACTTCGGGACCTCGTCGTCCATAGTGACTGAAACTGTGACGAACTATTATTATATAGTCTGGACTCTGACTTGACCAGCTTGGCAATGCATGTCACAAGAAAAAACCCTTCTCTGTTGGGCCAAATAAATGTTGTGGAGCAAGATGAGTACTTACATTTACATTAGTTCTTGTGTTTTCTCCTATTCGGAACGAGTTTAGGCCTATATGTCCCAGATCGGCAGCGTCGGACGGATATGTAAAGTCCATGACTACCCTAACAACACTCCTCAACCTTTACAACTGAACAGATTCAAGTTTCAGTTTCATAGCTTTTGTCCATTTTCTCAAGGATCACAACTCAGATTCCTCAATTGACGAAAACGAACAATCCCTTTTAGCATTTTCGTTTCTCTGTGGAATAATTGTTGTTGTAGGCGAGATTCCACAAGCAAAGTGACAACAATCCAGAGAGAAAGGAGATGTAATTATCTAGAAACGGTTAGTCATGGACTTAGTAGGCCTAAATAAAACTTAGGCTACGTTTTGTGTCAGCTCTAAGAATTACCCGTTTGTTCTGTCCAAACGAATGCTTTGTATCACGGTAAGAATCACTTGTAATTCACGTTTTTATGTTTGAATAAATCCTAGTATAAACCGAAAAGCTCTTTCTTATTGTCCATGGAGGAATCATACTATCAGTATAATTCCTCCGTGCACTGACGCAGCCCACATCTCTGTGACACCCTGTAGAGGCTAGAAATATTATCTGGTCTCTACAGGGTGTCCCAGTTATGGAATGCGTCAGTGCCCCCTAGTGGCCGAATTCGGAACTACGAACGGCCTACCCGGGGTAAAATCCGAACCACGAACAGCGCCCCTAGCGGGCGAATGAGGAACTACAAACGGCCCAGCCGGGGTGAAAAAAGGATCTTGAACAGCGCCCCTAGCGGGCGAGCATGGAACTAAAAAGGGCTGGGAGCCCTCCAGGAACGCTTCAGGGGACCACCCAGCACACGGACGCTCAAAAACGCGAAAAGCAGCAAAACGTCTGTTCTCCTGTAGGGTTCGAACCTCTCACCCTCCAGCCCTCTCACTTGGTAGCCCAGCACCTTACCACTGAGCCACCGAGGGCTTCACACTGGTATAGGTATGGATGTTCCTCTTATAGTCTCCCACGTAAATTTTTACCTAAAAAATGCCATTAAAATCATCAAGGGGTTGACTCAGGCCTTCCGATCGGATGATCTCGCCTCGGAAATTTTTCAATTTTCGGTCGACCTCAGACTCACGAACTCTGCCGATCAACCCGGCAGGTCGATCACTCCCATCAAACTCATTTCGCCAACTTCGGAACTTTGATATTGAAGCCGGGTTTTGCTTCCAAGTTCGATCCACTTTCCGGTTCTTTTTGAATCCTTCCACCTTCATCCCCGCGGACGCTGGACTCTGAAGATGATCAGTCAACTTGTCACTTTGACGTCCTTGACAATCTGCATATGGCGCGCATCCAATCAGACGGCGCCATTTCGCAGATCGCAATCGCCAATGATATTCATCCTCCTCTCTCGATTCATCCTGTATTATCCGAGGTTCTTAGCGTTCGCTTCCTTCGTCACCGCACACAAACATGCGGTGACGAAGGGAGCGAGGGGTAAGAACCCCTGATAGTCTCAGGATGATTCGATTGGCCAAATTAGATAGGTTCCGATTTCACCAGGGCTTATCACGTTAAGCCCTGGCGGTGAGATCTCGAACCAGTCTATTGTCCAATTGACTTCTCTCCACAAAGCCGATCTCACCGCGTCCGCTAATGTGATATTAGCCCTAGCGGTGAGATCTGGAACCAATCTAGCGCCTCCATCTTGAGAGGGCTCACGATGACAAACGATTAGAAAAGACATGGATTATTTTTAAGAAAACTTACCACTCTTTATTACCGTGAATATCTAAACATTAAATAGAGAATGACCTATACAATAAGTTTTCACAATTTAAAGTGTCTCCTGGTTTCTACACCAATCATGATCCACAGATTTTAGACTGTTACCCGTCTCTAACGGTCACATGACCTGACGGGCAGTTGCCCAGTGGACGAGTCTGATTGCGCGAGACTGGACAACATGAGTTCAAAGGACTGGTACCGATTTCGACCTGGGGCGAGGATACTAACGTTAGGGAGTTTTCGCAAAGCCCCCGAAACCCCAACGCGAACGCAAACCCATTGTTCGATGCCACGAAGAGAGCACCGAACAAAAGGATAGACGTTCGCGTTGGCGTTTCGGGGGCTTTGCGAAAACTCCGTAATGTTTTCCCCTTCCGACGACTTTGGCAAGTGGTCAAATCCTTTTTTTACTTCTCTGAAGAACTTTCTGCCAAAACTTGGCCCCCATTCGGCCCAAGAAGAAATGCAAGGGACAGTAAAGGAGAGAAACAGGGGAACATAGGCCTATTACTTATCCGTGAAATCTCAGTCACACTGGAATAGTCCTGTGCAATGATCACACTAGAATAGTCTTTAGCAGCAATCACAGAAGAACATAGGCCTATATAGTCCTTAGAAATCATAATAAGCAAGAAGTCAATCTCCAGAATTCACGAATTTTCGACCCCAACCGGGGTCTTTTTCAAGTGGAACTTTACAATCTGAAACTCTAGAAAAGACTCGGTTGGGGTCGAAAAAAAGACCCCGGTTGGGGTCGAAAATTCGTGAATTCTGGAGACTTCTTGCTTATTATCATTTTGTCATTGTGTGTCAATTTTGTGCTATTCTGTATCTTGGTCCTTAGAAATCACAGGAGAATAGTCCTTACTTTATAGCCTGCTAGCAATCACAGTGGAATAGTCCTCAGCAGCAGCAATCACATTAAGAATAGTCCTTAGCAACGTGCAGTCCAAGCAGACGATACAAAGTTTAGTTCGTGGCACGATTTCAAAGTCAGTCACATTCCCGAAATATGTATCTGAGCACCGTTCTAAAACGTATTCCCGACGCCTTGATGACTAAACATGTCAAACACGAAGATGACCTTTCGGCATCGCGGCCATTTTGTTTGAATGTCACATGACCTCCGAAGCCGTCCGACATTGTCCCGAGGCGATCACGTGATTTCCGAGGGTACACAAAAGCGACCGTTTCGTTCACGTGGTCTCCGAATTGTCCCGAAGCTGTCCGAAGAAATGTTCGGCAAACGACAGTTCCGATCAGGAGGGTTTGGCAGTAAGCTGAAAAAAGAAGTGGGTATTTTTGAGTTTGACGGTTTTTGTGATAACAGAATGATAATGGGCGGGCCTCCTGCTTATGGTCTACTACAGTATGATTCACCCTAAGGCTGCTTTTCCACGAGTGACGTTTGCGGGCGCGGAATGGGAGGCGGGAGCGGGTGCGGGTGAAACAGCAAAAGGGAAATACGTTGGCTCGATCTTTTCTACCCGCGTCCGCCTCCTATTCCGCGCCCGCAAACGTCTCGTGGAAAAGCAGCCTAACTTCAACTATTGCCCAGGCCTGGCACTTTGCCATGTTGAAGTTAGGGTGAATCATACTTTACCCTTGGTGACTTATCGTTGTTGACAAGCCTGCCGCACACTGGAGCTGTCTGCTGAGCAAAAAGCCAGTTGAGACCGTTTGCTCAGCAGATCTGAGCTCCAGTGTGCGGCAGGCTAACCTGGGGTTTTATGCTTAGTTCGCACGGAGTTTCCGGAGTGCCATCGCCCCCGGTAAGTCGGCATGGCCCTCATTGCAGTCGGCACAAATGAAAGGAAAAGCGTCATAAACTTACCAGAAAGATTTGCTTCCAAATCCTGTACCTGACGATGAGAATCGTCTGCGAGGGGAAAGGTGCCCGATTCGGCCCTCGGTGTCCTCTCGATCGCTTACGTCATGGACACAGCTTTTTCTCTGGGCTTGGAGCCGCTGGAATGGTAAAAATGGTCTTGTAAATAGAGGATTACATACATAAAAACTGCAATCATTGTCGCTGCTGAAGTTGTGGTCGGCAAACAGATCATAAAGGGCTGGCACTTGGTTACCGATCGCTCAGCTTGAGACAATAGGGAGGTTTAGAAATCAGACATTAGGGAGGTTTCGAAATCAAACGATAAACGTAAACGTTAACGTTAACGACAACTTTATTTTTGTACCGGAAATGCAATGCAAAATCTGGTTAATGTGTAGTATGAAAAATAACGTTGTCGTAAAGTTTGGGTTTATCGTTTGATTTCGAAACTTCCCCAATAAACGTTAACGTTAACGACAACGTTATTCGAAAATGCAATATAAAATCTGGTTAATGTGTAGTATGAAAAATAACGTTGTCGTAAAGTTTACGCTTAACGTTTCTAAACCTCCCTAGTAGGGAGGTTGAGATCAGTTCGATCCGTATACTGAGTATCTGTGATAAGATCTCAACCTCCCTAATGTTACATCAGCCATGTTAAGGCCTGTCTACACCATCAACATTTTCAAAACATTTCTGCAACAAACCATTTTGAAAACTGTTTTGGAAATGCTGCGTCTTGTTTCGGGGTTGGTCTGACACGTCGGCGACATTATCAAAACATGTTTTCAAATTGTTTTGCAAAAGTGCAGGTCCAGTCCACACTGTGCAACAAACCCGAAAACAACGGTGTTTTGGAAATGTTGCAGCTGGATGTTTTTGAAATGTTTTGGAAATGTTGATTGTGTAGAGAGGCCTTTGGCTCTAGCGGTCGGATCGGAAAACAGTCTCTCGTGAAGTCGGCGATGCTGACTTTATCATAAGGCCATATAAAATTAATAAATAGATTCTCATCACTAGGATTTCAAAAATTTGGCAGGGAGGCGAATTTATATTTTATATTTTTTTTATCCATGAATTAGAACAGTTTCCACATGCTTCCATGGCGGGGCCAAGGCCTGCCTGCAAAACCTGACTGGAGGCTGCATGCATAGAGAAAAAGGAAGCAACTATTAGTACTGCCTGCTGTTCACAAGTGGCACACACAATCAATAGTGATGATCCTTGTGAAAGCAGATGATCAAAAATGGAGAAAAAACACAGTTTTGGAAGAAATATAAAATATTTAAAAAAAATTGGGACGGAGGCAAAAATCGGGGCGGGAGGTGATGAGAATCTATTTATTAATTTTATATGGCCTAATGTACATTCCCGCGCCCTTTTTGCCTGCTGCGAAATCAGTTGCATGGCTCTGATTTACTGGTGGTTATAAAGATACATTTGTGCAGTCAACTAGCTGTTTCTTACCGTGAAAATAGCGCTATTTCTCGAAAAAAATCGGTAAAACGACATAGTCCTTTCCGCCATCATGGCCATATACCACATACACGCACGTAGCCACATGTAATGCTTCGACTCCACACGTGACATGTAATGCTTCGACTTGCTTTTTGCCGAACCTCAGGTACGGTTACATCATGGCATTAGTGGCGCTATTGACGATGAGGACTGAATAGGTGTTGGTATTAGATCGCTATGTATTAACCTCATAATCGTTTTGGTTGTAATCACGACATCTGGACTGACCCAGTTTGCTTCTCGTCAATCACTTTATGCAGAAACAGGGTGGCAAACTTTGGAATCTAGAAGGGAAACTAAGTCATTATGTTAGACGAAAAGGGAAAAAAGCAGTGGACGGGATTCGAACCCGGGGCGCTGGGTTGTGAAGCAACGATCATTCCGCCGCCGTGAACCAACAAGAGGTGCAACGCCTATGGTAGGCCAGACTGGACATAAATAAGAAATACATACAGGCGTCGATATTCGATTTCATCCCACCATCACGACCATTAAATAGTGAATTGATGGTACCATCAAATCAACCAATAGGAAGCCAGGAATATATGCGAGCATATATTCTATTTAATGGTACCACGAAATCGAATTGGGACCATTAAATATTTGATGGGACCATTTAATCGAATTGATGGGACCATTAAATATTTGATGGTACCATTTAATCGAATTGATGGGACCATTTAATCGAATTGATGGGACCATTTAATCGAATTGATGGGACCATTAAATAGAGCTCTAAGAACTCTACCTAGTTTTAAATATGCTATCACAAGAAATAATAGAGTTTCAGTTCCTGTATGGTATGGTTTGGGGTGTAGGCCTGGGGGGGGGGGGGCAAAAGCTCACTGCAGCATGAAGGAAGAGACAGAAAAAGCCACAGTTTGCCTCTGACTATGAATGCAAGGAAATCGTACCGGTATCTCAAGTCCATTGCATCAGAGTCAGTGCGACAACACCGTGATCAAGCTAAAATCTCGAAATTCTTGCAATGCCCGTGAAAAACTTCGACTTCTGTGGAGTAGTGTTGAAGAGACTACATGTAGCTAGTGACTGATTTTCGACAGAAGGCAAAACTCTGATAGTCCCGTGGAATCAAAGTCCGGCGTGAAAGGAATCCAAGTCCACCTGGAATCAGTCCGGTCTTATTGTTCAGCGAGGGATTAGGATATGGCTATCGCGGCCTATAAACCATAACCATAATTATAACCTCACAATACCAGACAAAATGTCCCTCGGACGTTTGTGAGTGCATTCCTTGTTCTGCCATTCCTTTCACGTCCAGCAGCAGCAGCAGCACTGCCAGGAAGTGCTGATCGAAAGCAGCAGGGCGTAGCTAGCGGGGGGGGGGGCAATTGCCTCCAGAGCAAAAAGGGACAAAACATTTTTCTCTAAAAGGTCATTTCCAAGTTATTGTGGTGTCAGATGTGGGGAAATGCATCTGAGCGGATGTAAGTTTTCAGTTTTTATCTGGGGGAGGACCTAACCCCAGACTCCCCTCCAGCTTCGCCCGGCAGACTCAATATATTTTTGTCCCCCTAGGCCATAAAAGCTAGCTACGCCCCTGCGCAGGAGTGACAACGTATCAAGAAGAGGTTCGCCCTCGATGAAGTTTCAGTATAAACGATCGAAAGCTACTAAATTAGCAAGTCCTGCGGTTAAGAAAAACCCAGTCGACCATGAAAAATGTGTCACTTACTATCATCCTTCGCTACACATTCCAAAAGCATAGACTAAAATAGAACATCTCTAGTCTTACGTGTATAAAAAAATTATCTGGAAGTTTTTTTCTAAACTGGTGTAAACACGTAACTAAAATGAGAATTCATTGATCTGTTTGTTTGTAAACATCAGTTCGTCTACAAAATGGGTCGTACGTAGTGCAGGCAACGAAGGTACACCTGTATCAACTTCTGCATGGCATGATGTCGAGAACTAGGCCTAAAACTGCAGCTCATCAATGTATACTCGAACCCACGACCCACGTGGTACGGTTCCTGGCAGTGCTGCTGCTGCTGCTGCTGCTGGACGTGAAAGGAATGGCAGAACAAGGAATGCACTCACAAATGTCCGAGGGACATTTTGTCTGGTACTGTGAGGTTATGATTATGGTTGGTTTATAGGCCTATATAGCCATATCCTAATCCCTCGCTGAACAATAAGACCGGACTGATTCCACGGGACTATCAGAGTTTTGCATTTTGTCGAAAATCAGTCACTTAAGCGGGTGATCCACTGTTGCGATTTTGGCTTGAGACGGGGTTGCGTTCCCTTGCGATTACCTTATAAGGACTTCCGATTGCCATATAAGGTAACCGCAAGGGAAC